>CM076572.1:846727026-846884438 GCA_034641835.2 Pinus albicaulis
CCTTCCTCTAATTGTAATATCCTCTATTAGGGGCAACCTTCACACCTCTACCTTATATCAACACTGACGAAGTTAGAAATCCCATTGACCCATCCTATTTATCTATCAAGTTTGAAGCATAAGGCAAAAGACTGGGCACTGTTATTATACAATAAGCTAAAATGTAAACTGAACTACAAGACAAGGATATTTATCCTCAGTGGGGAGGATGAACCCAATTCTACCAATCCTATCAGATATCCCTCTATCAAAGCAACATTCTAATGCAAACATCTCAAGTAATAGAAAAACTAGTCTTTGATTTTACCCATCCACCAGTTGGTGCACAAAGCACCTTAGATTCATGTTGGAAGGCAAAAGAGTAGAAAAAAGGTAGAGAGAATTGTAGGTAGATGGTGGTATTTTTCTAATTTTCCTTAATGCCTCTTAAGGGAAACATATTCTATCAGCCTATGATGCAATTGATATTTGTGGTCTAAATTTCAAATACTCTTAACTATGATCATTGAGAAGCTTAGCATTAAGGCCTTGGAAATTCAGCCTCATGAGAAGAGCTAAATGAAGTTGCATTCTCCATAAGAGGAGCAACACACAAAAATAGGATGGTTTTCTAGTGGTTCTCTTCCAAAAAATACGGCAACATAAAAAATATTTTTTATGAGATAAAAAAATCAAGGTAGTCTGGTAAGATCTTTAAAGGCTACTCTCCTCATTCTCATTCTAAAAAAGATCATGTCAGTAACTTTATATATTGCTGACCAATAGTTGTAAAACTCTATTTACAAAATCATAGTCAAAGTCATTACTACCAGACTTTTTCCTCTGTTTAACCTTCTCATATCAAAATATCAAGGATGGATGTACATGGAAGCCAAATTTCTAAAATAGTGTAGGAAACCATACATAGAGAAAGAAAGGCACATGGGTATGTCAATGAAAATAGACCTAGCAAAGAAATTCCACTCTAATCACTTTTTGGAGTTGAAAGATAGCATTATGATCCAACCTCCATACACAAGTACTAGATACATGACCTTGTTTTCAAGTTGCCTCTCAAAAACTCTCGATTGACACAAATCACCACATCCTACAGCAGAACAAGATTTTTCACTTATGCCATTGACATAGCGTCCCATCTTTCAATTCCCAATCTCAAGAGATAGATTCACCTATTCATGATCTGGCAAGCTCCCTTTCCAATTTTTTCTACTACCCTAATGAAAGAGAAACAGATTCACACATTCATGACTTGGGATGCTCCCTTTCCATATTTTCTATAACACTAGAAAATGATGTCTTTCTCTCCTCATAAGGGAAGTATTCATACACAAAAATCAATGTGTACTTGTATCAACATAACCACATGCCCTCAAGAGGATCACTTCATACTTCTTAGTTGTTGCATCTATTTGGGGCAGCAAGCAACAATAAAAGATCTCTCATTCTTCAAATTCCACCCCAAAACAAAAGCCCTAAAGAGCAACACCTCATACTTCTAGATTGTCCCACCTAACTGGGGAAAGATGTGACAAGGAAAGATTTATGATGTTTCAAATTCTGGATGGATGTAAACACTTTGTAATGTAGTGATAAGAAAAAAATTTAATTCTTTGAATTCTATATGGATGAAATCACTTTGTAATGCCAAGTTGAGAACCTTCCTCTACTTGTAATATCCTCTATCAGGGGCAACCTTCACACATATACCTTATATCAACACTGGCGAACCTAGAAATCCAATTGGCCCATCCTATTTATCTGTCAAGTTTGAAGCATAAGGCGAAAGACTGGACACTGTTATTATACAATAAGCTAAAACGTAAAATAAACTACAAGACAAGGATATTTATCCTCAGTGGGGAGGATGAACCCAATTCTACCAATCCTATCAGATATCACTCTATCAAAGCAACATTCTAATACAAACATCTCAAGTAATAGACAAACTAGTCTATGATTTTACCCGTCCACCAGTTGGTGCACAAAGCAGCTTAGATTCATGTTGGAAGGAAAAAGAGTAGCAAAAAGGCAGAGAGAATTGTAGGTAGATGGTTTTATTTTCCTGATTTTCCTTAATTCCTATTAAGGGAAACATATTCTATCAGCCTACGATGCAATTGATATTTGTGGTCTAAATTTTAAAGACTCTTAACTATGAGCATTGAGAAGCTTAAAAATCCCTTTTGCAAGCTAAAAACATTGATACCATCTATGTCACATGGTTCATCGAAATTCAAACTTGTGGTTTAAAATTCAACGAACCTAAAGAAAATTCTTAGGTTTGATTAGGTTCTTCAAACCTCATGACCAAACTTCAAGTTGAATTCAAGTTGAATTTGAACTTGAAGGAAAAATTGGGTTTTTTTAATCAGTTTTCTCATTTTTTATATATAATAAAGTAAATTTTTGCTAACCCTAGATCCCTTGACTTAGAATCCTTTTTGAACTTTTTTGTTCACTCTTCACTCAAACAACTTCTCTCCATTGACCATGTCACTGAACCTCTTTCCATTTTTGTTGACCCTCTTTCAAGGTCATTAAGAAGCATATTCGAGTTTTGATATACAAAATAGAACATCTTCGTGATAATAATATTGGAGAAAAATTATGTGAAATTAACCAAATGGAAAGACAAAGAATCCTTGTGATAATAAATACCATAAAGCATGACATCCATGTGATATAGTTCACTCAAATATTTTATCAAACACTTTGGTGACAGACTCAAACAAAACTCAAATTCAGATTTATAAGGCATATCTGAAGTAGATGCATGTATCTTGTTTTCCTTATTTTTAAGGTCACAAAGAATAGCTTTAGTATTCGTATATGAGCTTGTAACTAACATGCTATGACAAGAAGTGAACACTACTACATATGTAGCAATTAAGTCAAGAGTTTCTTCAAACAATTTTCATGGAACAAAACAATATCAAATAAATAATAGTATAAAATAAAGGAATTATACATAAACCCACAAAAAATGTATTTATAGACCAAAAAATAATTAATTAAAAGCATACCCTACTTTCCAATGTGAATACAAGTCAAAAAAATTCAACTTAAGTAAGGTTGTGGCATAACACAAAGAAATCTTGTTAGAGGCATTTAGATAAAAAATTAGTGAGAAACCTCATTAATTTCAAAGGCTTATGTTACGGTCTCAAATGTAATATTTATGTTGTGCATCCTTACAAAACAGTCCTCCATACAAATATCTGGCCTAGGATATCTGCAACTTTAAATATAACCAACAAACTTCCATGGCAACTGAAAGGCGGCTAGGAATTGTCTTGGGAAACATCAAACCCTCTTAATATATTTATATATTTCAAGGGCCAAATTTACACCCATTTCCTACCAAATTTAGAGTTAAAAGGTTAAACTTACGGCTGAAGAGAAATCATACAAGTGCCTTGTTTTGTGTCTTGGGTGCATGTAGTCTAAGGTGTGAAAATAAGGGAATTGTTGTACTAAAATGAAGCTACTCTAGATGTACCTCTCAAGCTAAAAACATTCTGATTTCTAGATCTCTAAATACCTCAGAGAATATCACCAACAATCATTATAAAATAAACATGAAATGAAAGACATAAAAGATAATAAAATTAACTAAATAATAACATGAACTGATTATGCGAGGATTACATGCACATGAGTTTTGAAGCCAAACTAAACAGTTTTGAAGCATGAAGAAACCACATTACCATTTTTTCGCTTAGCCTTTCAATGTGGCCCTAGCATATTAATGCTTCCTTTGGCATGACCCTATCAGAGTAATGTCTCCTTTGATGCAAACCTAGCAAATCAATGTCTCAACACTTGAATGGGTGGGGTTTATGTTGACAAAGAGCTGTATGAGAATTCTGTCGATGAATCTCTGGTGATTCAAATCGTAGATAGATGACTCTGGTGATTCAAATCATAGATAGATGGCCTAATTCAAATCGCAGATATATGGTCTGGCTGCGAGGGAAGGAGAATAGAGCGAGAAAGAAGATTATGGCATGAAATAAGCCTTAGTAATTCTGATGGTTGTCGCACATGTCACAATATCGATGGTTGTCCCAAATTCTGTCACACTACCGACAAGTGTTTCCAAATGTCACTATTGTCATTTCCTAATCATGGTTTGATTCAGGAATGAATGTAGAAATTTTAACTTCTTGTAAACACAATATCTTAATAACAAGAGAAAAATTTATTAATTTCAAAATCATGGTTGTAATAAGGCTTTGTGAGCTCTTACATGTTGCATGATACCATCTTCATTTTATTTTTATGAATGAAGTCCACTCTCTTCTTCCCTTCACACCTTGAAAAGGTGTCAAATGATTTGGGAGTGCTAACAATTTGTATACAAGGTATAAATATCATTTGAACTTATGTTCCCTAGATTTTTGTGGGTATCATCCCTGCCAATCGATGGATAATAATTTGGTTGTCAGAGTCAAGAGTGGTTCTATAGGACCCCACTTCTTACATAATAACATATTCAAAGATTCTCGGTGGCTCTCTGATTGCAATAGAATTGCTATTATTGTTTTGAGTTAGGCTTGGAGAGAACAAGGGAGATGTAATTTTATTAATGTAGGTAGATTAATTTTTTCATGTCTATATAAAATTCCCATTTCTAACAAATATAGTCCAGATATTATTGTTTTCATGCAGCAAACAAGGCCTATTGGTCCTAACTTGATGTTGCAAGGGATACGAGTGCAAAGGAGTAGGGAGAATAATTTATCCTATGGGGGAGACTTTGGTACTCGAAGTAAGTGTTGGGGCGATTGATGTATGACACAGCTTGATGTCAAGTAGGCCTAAGCCCCCAAATGTACAACAAATATTTTTGATCCATTAAAATATCAACCTTGATGCATTCTATTTTTGAGGGAATGGGTTAAAGATATGAACTGGTTCATTACATATATTTAAGTTTCCCACTATGGAACAAATAATTCTATAAATGGTCAAAAGTGTAAGGTAATTCCACCTAGATCATTAAATAAATTTTAGAACCTTCTTAAGTTAAAAACCATTCATTCGACCTTTTTGCAAAAACACAACCAAAGTGTTTTGAGACATCCATAGGCTATCAGATATACTTCATGACAATTATTTTCAATCCAAAAATGTAAATGAAAAAAATATGTAGTTAGGCAATGAATAACCATGAAACTCAATCCATGGGGTCCTAAGGTCTCCATGGCCTAGGATTTGGGACAAAATTTAGTGGGATATGATACACCAAATACCATAACATTCCCTAGCATTTTTTTTTTTTTCTATTATCAACATGAATATCAACTTGATATCTTGAATATCTACATGAGTTTAGGGGGATTTCATTACCTTGTGTATTGCCTTTGGTATACTATTCCATGGGTCCTTGGGAGGAACTATTTTTTGAACTCCTCGGTCAATCTCTCCTTGTGTAATTTCTAGAATGATAGATACATGTGAATGGATGGTCATTTAATTAAACCCATGAATCCTTGTGATAAGCGTGAAAGGCCACAACCTCAAGCTCATATAATCTCCACTAAAATTATACAATGTACATTTTTTGGTGAGGAAAAAAAATTCTAATATAACCCTATATCTTTGCATAACTTGAAATCATACTAGAAATTAATTTCTTTCATTGATTGACTATTTGATTGAGAAGCATTGTGATATAAAATGACATATTTCATAAAAAAATAAAGAGATAATGTTTTGAATATTAAATGGTTAATATCATCCTTTCTCACTTTTATTTCCATAGAGTTTAAAAAATAAAGCCTTTAAATGTATTGAAAAATCATGAGTGAAATTGATTTAGATTGAAACCATAACTTCATTTTTATTATTTCTTATAAACTTATCTTTCTTTACACTATTCAATCACAATAAAAATTTGATTAAAAATGTATAAAATTAATATAAATACTATTTAGTGAAAATATACTTATAATATTATTATTAGGTGTTATCTGAATTTGCAATCACATAAGTTGTGATATCAAAACTAGTTCAATGCACTTATGCCTAAACATTTTATAATATATTAATGAAATGATTAATATTTGATTTCATTATGCTATAATATAAATGATGTATTTAATTAAAACATAAAATAGCATGAATATTTTAAATATTTAATATTAATTTTATTTTTTTTTGAAAAAATAAAAATAAATAAAAATAAAACTTTTAAATATGTAAATATGAATAAAATTAATTTAAATGAAACACAAGACCGACAGTTGTCCGCAAATGATTAATTGTGGAATGAAAACCGTCGCAATACCGACGTGGGGTCTAATCGTTGCAGTACCGATGGTGTTCGGCAAACCGTCGCAATACCAATGGTTGTTTTAAAAACGTTGCAAGACTGACAATTATCTCCAAACAGCACGATAGTGACGGTTCTCCAAATGTCACAATCTCAACTCGTGTTTTATAAATGTCGTAGTTCCAACCTCGTGTCCCAAAACTTCAGTGTTCCGACAACGTACCTAAACTTCACAATACTGATGCTTTCCCTATATGCAGGATTTAAAAAAATGAGAAAAATTGGGTAAATTTCTGACAATACGTAAAAAGTGTCAGAATTTTAACCAAATCTACTAGTGGTAGCAACTTGGAGTTCATCTTCCACGCCAGAATGATGGCCACTAATCCCACGGAAGCCTTAGAACTGGTGACCTCGTTGGAACAAGAATCCGAGGAAGTAGTGGAAGTTAAACCAAAAGCCACAGAAGTTATATCTATGCCAAGTCAAGCAAAGAAGAAGGGAAAAGAAAAAGCACAGGGTTCAGGGAAACCTGCGAAATGGGTTGGGGTGAAGCCCCATACTTCTCCATGAAATTTAAAGTCCCCGTGGACGGTACCCTAGGCACGCTCGCCCAACCCAACAAAGCGACCTCAGTCTACTCAGGAAGAAGCCCAAGTAGCCAAACCAATCAATTTGCAACCACCCCTTGTTTGGCCCCACAGGTCCTCCACGTGCATGTCAAAGAGTCTTGATGGCCTACGCACTTACCTGCAGATGCCATTAACCCCAGGTGAGGTCCTCGTCATTAGCGAACCTTTTTGAAGGCTCCATGAGGTGAAATTTGATGATCATGACTTGGCCAATCTGGAGGCCTTCCCTGAGTTGGCACTTGAATTATACCTTCACAGAATACAGGAAAACAATGGGATAAAGATTCTCCCCATGCGTTGGGTACACGGATTGGCAGGGTCCGGGCTCTTGAACCTACGTAGGATGCCACACTTCGGCCACTACAATATTACGTACTGTCTGGCATGTCAATTGCTCGCCCCGATCCACGATGGCTGCTTATGGATCCAGGATTGAATCCCCACCGATGCTACACTTATTCATCGAATTACTGGTCTTTCCATGGAAGGACCGGACCCTCTTTAGTGCACTGGTAAGAAGTATGAGGGGGAGATTGCTGAACACATGATCAAAACCTACCATGTGGAGCAGAAAACTCAAGGCTTCATGATCAAATCCATCACTGACCCTAGTATGCAGTTGGGTACCCTGTTATTGGCATGCAAGATGATGTGAAAATGCTAGGTGGCCTCCATCCCCACATATGTAATTCAGTTGGAAGATTGGTGTGAGAAAGGGGTCTACTTTAATTGGTCCTAGTACTTGTGCAACAAGTTTTTGGCCAATGTCCGTGAATCCTAGGAGTAGGGCTGACCATTTTGTTACTCCTGGTTGCTTCTTCTCATTGTGTTGGTCGCATGGGAAGCACCTGAAGAATCAGTCCTCCCTGAACTCACCCCAGACATGTGCAAGGGGGCTTGATATACAAACTTGTGGGATTCTAAGGATGTGCAGTGCATCGAGGACGACCAAGTCTTCTCGGTATTGTTTTAGAGTGGGCTCGCTGCAGCTATAAACTCGCAGTTGCATCTATCGCCAGCCATCTATGATAAGTATAAAATCATTGTTGCGTTCCAGGTTACTATGCATAATGTCCAAATCCGAGGCTGCAAGGATCCTGCTTGGGTTTCACTCCCTTATATGGCTGCCAATGAAGAAATTGACCATTTAGTTACGCAATGGCCTCCTCATTGGAGGCTTGGCTTCAAAACAGGTCCGAAGGGCACTGAATGAACAAGAAACACAAAAGTTACGTTGCCTACCATCACCAAAGACACTAGAGGAATGAACAAGAGTATGGGGAAGGACGCAGAAGTAGCAACGCAGAAGGATGCACAATAGGACCTCGATACTGAAGGTCAAGAGGCGGGAGGTGCTAACTCCCCTCAGGGAACAAAGCAAATGGGTGACCCTGCGAAAAGGCCACGGAAGAAGCAGTGCTCCCAATGACTAGAATGTGATGAAGCAGTTACACTGACTGAAGAGGACCTTGAGAAAATCATGGATGTGGTTAAGTTGGCTGTAGAAGAAAAATTGTTGGCTCTAGAAGAGCAGTAGAGAGCTGTGGTCGACAAATTTCAGGCTGAGCTTCGAGCTTTCCAGCTAAAGACGGACACGTTGCAAATAAATATGATTCAGGTATGAATGACCTCAACAACTAGTAGCGTAGCACTTTTTATAATGGAAATTCGCCTTTGTTCCCTGCCAGGCACAGCCCTTGCGATAATTCCACCTGACTTAGGAGCACAAGTCCAGGCTTTTGCATAAGTACATCTGGATCTAAGCAGGTTGCCGCATGAATCATCACAGGTTCTCCACACCTCCTTGTTCGAATAAATTCAACATCGGGACCATCGAGTGCACTAGCAACTCAGTGAAGCTGAACGGACAATTGAGGAAAAAAATACTGAACTTTCCCAGGTACAGGTTGCATGTATCCTTACCACCATGTAGCAGATGGAGCCAGAACACCTCATTAGTAGGCTTTACGCAGATGTCTCCGAAGATATCCCAGCGTCTGCCACTCGCCAAGCCAATACTGAGAGGTTGGTCATAGCATTACGAGCCTCAAGGACCGAGATCCAGGCGGTCAAAAAAGAGATGGAGTAACAGATCGCAGACTTGCAGGCCAACTTGCAACCAGAGACACCACCAGAGGTACGGTCCCCACGAGCAACGCTGGTTACGACAGCCATGAATGTGACTACAGGACAGATTTATCGGGGTGCCCAATTACTGGACACAACTATGTAGTTATGGACCAAGGTGCAACGCGACCCTCTCCTATGAGAAATCAACCAGGACCTATGCCACAAGGAAGAAGTGTTTAAGCAGCTGGAAGCCACTATACCCACTTTGATTCCTGCTCAACGATTAGCACGACTACGAACCAGCCATGCCCTTCGGGATGATATTGACGAACTCCACCAGAAGAAGATGACCCTCAGCGACCGTCTTAAGACTTGGGTTGATGAAGCTGTCAAGCTCTCTCAGGATATTGATGTCATTGTTAAACAATTGAACCAGACTTTAGAGAGCGTCACTGTTGCGAGAGAGGGACCAACCTTGCAAAAATTGGTAGATATTGCTCAGAACGTTGCTGCTCAGAGCGAAGGAGTGCTACCCCCACTGGTCAAGGCAATCAGGCTGCTGCATACGCAGGTGGAAACCTCGCGGCCATAGTGACTCAGGACAAGTCACAAGATTTTGTTGGGGGACTATTGGAACATCGTCCCCTAAAGCTGCAAATTTTGTACAATTTTGTATATTTTTGGTATTATTTAGTCTAACACAGGGGTTTTGGGGTGGGTCAAAGCTTCAAATGCATTGTAATGGGTCAAGGGTAGACCAAGAGTCTGCAAACCACGGTTTGCGGACCCTTGGAACTGTAGGCTAAGTTGATATAAATAGATGGAAATTTTGAGTCTCAAAGTAGGAAAGAATTAAGTCTGATGATAAGTGTGAATTGTTAGATTTGTTGTTGGGTCATTTGGGTAAGGACTCCTACTCGCTGTGTGCAAGGAGATCCTTAGTCCTACTGTGTGCAGACCCTGCTAGCTATGTGTGCAGGATGTGTTTTTATTGTACTGGGTTTTGGATGCTAATATATGCAGATATAGTTAAAGTATCTCTGTGTTATCTGATCTGATGTGCTACTGTTGATGTGAACCTTTGGGGATCTATTGTAGCTATGAATATAGTTGTGTTATCTGGTTATGCTGTGAATCTGTCTGTGTTATGGTATATCTGTAATCTGTTAATGATGCGTTATGATACTGTGTGTTGATAACTAATGATACACATGTGGGTGCAAAGATATTGACTAGATATGTGCATGATAAATAGCTATGTATACTGCAGATTGTATTATTAACAACCCTGTGAATAGATCTATCTTGTGTGAACCTGATAGGTTGCAAATGTGGATCTACTTGACTTACCTGCTCTCTCTTAGGGTGCAGAAACCTTGTTCCAGCACCTTCCCATATTGCTTCGGATGAGACTTTGGCCTGCACAAGCAGGTCACTACCGAAAGGGCTAGGAGTGTAGGGGTTTTTTGGTAAGCCTTAACCTCTGAACTTGGGTCAGGAACCCTCAAGCCAACACATATGCATTCTTATCTTCATCTGATGAAGATAGAATGGCAGAGGATTGGATAATAATTTGTGGTTTCCTTGAGGATATAATATCCAAGAAAGGAAATGGACGGACACTCTCTAAGGATGTGATAGGTATCCAAGATAGTTGATATTCTTTATTTAACCATGATTGGAGAGCCAAGATAACAATAGTCGTAAAGAAACATACCTTGTAGAGGTAGTGTGGTATAATACATAAAGCTTCTAAGCACAATTCTCTTGATTAAATAAGAGCTTGTCGAGCTAAGCCTAAAGGAAAATGTTGGTCATGATGATGATGCTTACAATATCACTTCTTAATCTAAATCTTCTTGAGAACTCTTCAGTTTGAGATATAATGTTGTACTGGTTGTACAATTTTGAATACGTCCCTAGTTAAGACGGAGTGTTGACAATTGTAACTAGTTTTGGTCTTCATAATTGTTGTACTCATTTCAATATGTATCATATGTAAGAAACAAGAAAAGAAAAGAAAAAGTTATTATTATTAAGGAATGGGTTTCATGCCCATTATTGATGGTATTATAGATAAAATCATGTCCTTTTTTCTTCTATGGTTTTTTATGTCTTATAATTTATTGTCTTGAGTTAAAGGAGTCAACATCATGTTTATAAGACCCTTTTGGGAAAATTGTAACTATAAAAAAAATTTTTTTTTAGCCTAGAAAGTCCTAGAAGCTCCAAAAGTATAAATTGGCCCTAGGAACACAAAATAAATCTAAAGGAGGCAATTTGAACTCTTGAGAAGGCTATATAAAGGAGCAACTCGACCTAATTTGAGACACATTCAGTCCACAAGTTTCATATATCAAGAAAGAGTTGTATATGAAGCTGGGAAGCTACAAGAAGGAGAGAAAAGGTATACAAGAAGAAATAAGGATGGAATTTCTTCGTTTTGGGCTATATATTTCTCACACATGTGAGGTCCTGCAGTTTATGATGTTGTAGAAGGACACTGAAATTGCAGGTTTGTGTTGCAGTAGGATGAAGTACTGAATATTGTAGATGGAAGGGATAAAACCCTATATTGACCTTGTTGACCTTGGGAGATTTGTATTTCTCTTGAAAGGTCTCAATAGGAGGTTGGATTAGGGTTTCCATAATAATTTGCAAGGCCAAAATTGTAGCGTCAAATTTGAAGTTCGAGTTGCAATATCAAAGATGGTAGGTCGAAGTTATAGTATTGAAGTTGGTTGGTGCAGAATCAAGGAAAGGCTTGAGGAAGGGTTGACTCGGTACTAGGATAAGGAATTGATTTAGGGTTTAGGTCTTTATATTTCATTTCAAGCATATTCTAAGAAGAGAAGAGTTTCCAGGTTTTCCCTTTGGAGTGGTTTTCCCCTTGGAGGGGTTTTTGCTTGGCTAAGAGCCTAATATTTGTGTTCAATATTGTTGCAGTTTATGTTCTTCATGTTTGTTTGATGAAATATCAAATGAAAAGGACACAATAAATATAATACGTTCACAAGAAAATTTTAAGGTTAAGGAAAATAATATTAATAAGCTGCCACTATCCATTTTTATAACATAAGAAACCCCCATTTATGGAAGTACACTTGTCTAGGGTTTTTCTGCATGGTGCCCCACAATTCATTCACCCTTCCAAGCCTAGGTTACCCCCATTCTGGGTAGTCTATCTATCCAGGCACTTTCCTAGATTGGGTTATTATTAGATTCTTATAATCATGTGTTGGTCTAGTGTGCTCTACTATATTGTGTATAAATTCTTATTGCCAAGTACATGTCTAGTGTGCTCCTTTGCATTGCTCATGGAGTTTTATAGTCAATGTGTTGGTTATGGCTTTCTCTTGATGATGTACTGAAAGTTTCACAAGGTTGCAATATCACCACAATGTTCTTGTTATTCGACTCCTTGATCCATCATTCCACCCATGTCACAACATTCAGTTCCTGTGATATATACTCAAAAATTTCAAATATTAAATTTTCAATTTCCAAAAGTTGCTCCATTCAAAAGATAGATCTCATAAACATGAGACTTTTAGTAATGTTTTTAAGATCCATTACAGGAGGTGATATTCTATCATGGTCGCATCTATCTCACATCTCATTCTAACACTCTACCTATAATCCTATATTTCAATCAGCCAAATAGTTTTCAGTGTTCATACACACAATCTCTTCATTTCAAAAATGCACATATCTTGAAGTGATCTCAGAATTATTACACACATAACCATTCTATAACCTTCAACTGATTTCGAATAGATTAAAATGAAATTATCATGGAATTTTATATGTGTATCATATTCATTATAAGCATTATACAATGCAATCAATTATTTATTTCAATAACCAAAGGATCAAAACTTAGAGTTGTATGTCTTTAAATTCATCAGAAAATTAGTTCTCCATTTTTTTGTAGGCATTACCAAATTTCCTAGTAACATTTTCACGCTTAAGGATTCCTTCCTTAACTATAAAATTTCTTGGGAATCCATGCATGTATGAATTAATTTGAAAACAAAATATACCAAATTCAAATCAAAGGAATTCTCACTGTATTCCTTTCCTTTACCTTATTACCTTTGCTTTCTTCTTTCCTTCTTTTCTTGGCTACTATTACCAACACTCTCAACTGAAATATTTTCAAGGACTCGTGTTGAATTTTAGCATACCTCCTATAACAAGATTCAACAATCCATAAAATTATTTCAACCTTACATAGTATTCACAACTCTATCAATTCAACTGCTTACGATTTTCCAGGAAATTTCATAAAGGAATTTGCATTATGTATTGAATTTAAACATTCAAAGATTGTCCTCTACAATATACCCAAAAATGTGCATATACATTTTGTTATGTGTGTGATATACATGCGCATATTCCATGCTATCCATGCACTATTATGTTTATAGCTAACTTTCATCCTCTATTGTTTTCAATCACTCACATAAAAAATTGCATAAGCATAAGCATATGCACACTAATTTATTTCATGTTGTAGTGAACAAAACTAGATAATTCTTGCAGACTTTCCATATTAATATTCCATGTGACATGGAATCGAAAACATAGAAAATACTAGTTTCTATTTATGTACCATTCATGCCTTCATAATATTTTAAAACTAAAGTATATATCAATCAAGCACAATTTTCAGTTGAGGGAACTCCTTTCTGAATCCATTTTCACCATTATAAAATTGTTATATAGATAGTTCATATTGATCTAGTTAAGCATGCGTTAAGCCCCCTTGATTGATCCTTTATCCACATCTTCCCTCTAATGTAGATTTGCATGGAAAAGTTCCAATTCTCATTAGGAATCTCAACACATGAATACACATAGTAATTTTATTAAACATAGAAATGAGTTTTCTCAAATTTTTATTAGACCTACAACCCAAAATTGTTTCGATTAATAGCTATGGGGTTCCTTCCCCTTTTCACTCTTGTGCATATCATCGATCTACGCAAACATTATTTTATAGTCAAGTAATTCATGCATGATCTATGTCATCTCAAGTTTACAACATTTCAAGTATATATCTAGATAGTTGCAACAACCCCAAACTTTCTCATACTTAGAGTGTCTTGTAATTCAATCTACAACCTGATTTCACTTACCAAAAATATTTCATCTACATTTAATTCATTAATCACACTTAACATACCATCACATGCAAAAAATTTGTTAGATTATTTTCTAAGGTCTATAGAAACCTTAGGATTCAAAAAACCTTTTAAATATTTCAAGAAAAACCTTCCCATTTGCATTATTATGCAAGTAAACCACCTTATCTATACACAATTATTGAAATTATTGTGAACCCTTCAGTATATTAGCGAAATCTTGGTGATGCCCTCTCATCTCACTTTACCTCACCACCAAAGGTGGGTGAATCAGCCTTCCTAACCTCCCTAAGCACCGACCAACTCCGAGTGGGTTCTACTACCACTACTATGGATTCTTCCTAGTATTATTTTGCTAATGTAGCTACCCCTAACACACTAATGTGCGCTTTTCTCATTATGATAGTCTTTCGAAAATCATAATTTTTCCTACCCTCATGCTACATATAAGATACACAATGATGCATGAATTTATTTTTGTAGTCCAAAATTTTCAAAGTCTGCCACTTGATTTAATTACTTCTTCATTATTGTTTGTTGGTTCGTGTGTTTGGAGTTTACATGGGCTATATTTCTTTTGTTGTTTATTAGTGCATTCAAATATCAATTTTTATTTTCCACAACCCCAACATTTCAATGGCCTTTTTGTTCCTCCTAACCTGATTAAGTTTCTTCATGATCTTTTTATTATGACACCCTTCCATATCTCTAACAATTGGTCCATCTCGGAATAACATTTGCACGTATGATAGGTTTTGTAGCAACATTGTGTTTATCCTTTCCTTCTCTTCTTATTTTCTAATTAATATTTCATTTTCTACTTCGCTACTCTTCAACTTTTCTCCCAAGTTCCTAAAAGTATCCATTCCATAAGTGGAACTTTTATTTAACATTTTTCCAATTGAATCTTCTTATCTCTCATGATTGGTTTGGTCCATACTGCATGATTCTACTACTCATTCCTTTATTTTTGTTGCAAATCGTGTCTTCTTATGTATTTTCACACACATATATCTATCATCCAAATTGAGCATAAACATATTAATTCACTACCTTGGCATGCCAATACTAATCATATTTATCTAAATCATACTAATATAAGATATTATTTTGTTCACACATCTAAAACCCATGTCAGCCACATAAAATAAAAATACATGTAAGAATTATATCAAGGTTAAAAACCACAAAATTACAAGCATAAAGTAAGAATATATAACAATTAAAATATCATAATAAATTTTCACTTTTAAGGGCCATCTATTCCAAGCGTTGAACCTAGGCTCTGATACCACTTTGTAACCACCTCCCTTCAACCGCCTCAAATATTCTCGAGCTAAGGAAGGTCTTAATTGTTTGAACCAATATTTAAGGTTTGTTATGAATATAGCATTACCAAAATTCTCATTTTTGGAAACTCAATGGAATTTAATTCTTATACCACCATTGTGATCAAATTGTAGAAAATTTTCCAATCATATAAATTTTACCTCAATCTTAGTCCCAGCTAATAACTAGGTCCATACGATTCCATAATGGTTGTTCCTTCATGTCTTATCCCACGACAAGCCAAAAAATTACAAAATCTAGCAGTATGAAATACCTCAGTAGTAGGGTTCCAGCCTTGGAGCCATGATAGGATCAACCACCCTTTCATCGGTGTTCTTGTTGACAAGTGATAAGGTATGAGATTTTTGGTAGTGGGTGTTTTCCTGATCACGAGGTTCGACAACTAGAACCTCCATCAGATCAACCCCTCAACATTTTGGGTTTTTTCCTCGCCTCCCTCTATTCTATTCTCAATTGGGAAAGGCTGAGCTCCAAGGTCCAAGATCCAAGGCCCACACTTTTACTTCATTATCTTGTGTGCTAAAGGTGGGGCCCATTACCCACATCATCTCAAAGTTAGTTTCTCAACCATGTAATATATACAATTACTCCATAATTCCACTGGCCTAAAGGATTAGTGGGGTCCACCTTCTTACATCATGTCAGGTCAAATTTTTTGACATTTCAATCCAATAAAACTCTCTTAGTGGTATGATAGTCCAAGGATCTAGTGTGCGGACCATGTCACATGGTTCTACTAGGCTAAGTTTCACAAAGAGACTAACTCGCTTTCCTCGTTGTGTAAATATATTTGATGGATAACTAAAAATGGTATATATTGGCCCATTGAAATATAGAAGTAAAACCAGAATGTGCCACTCTTATGTGAGATCATTCACAACCTTCACCAATATTTCACAGTATTTTAAATCAAACACAGGGCTCAACAATTAACTCCACAATTTCTCTTTCATATGCATTCATTAGTCCACATCCCCGTGCTCAACCTTTAACATCCTTTTTTCTTTAGTTAGAGAAATTAAGAGATAAATCTCACTCCCTCTACCAATGACAACCTAGGATGAAAAATATAAACTAATGAAAAAAAAACACGTTCTCCCTATGACCAATGTTTTCTCTTTTATCCCTAATGTTAATTGTTAAATATCCTCTTTTTCATAAGGAATTTTCCCCTAGTCTTAATCCACGAGAGAGATGGGATGGGCACAATCCTCTTCCCATACTTCCCAATTCCATCTCTTCAATTTTTTTTCATCATGGTTGGTGAATTAGTCAATAGTGGTTCTAAGACTTCAATGCAGTTTGGGCGAGGCATACTCACAGCACACAACTAGTTTCGCTCCAATCAAACCTTGTAAAAAAATTATTAGGCATTGGATTTCCTAGTTTGCGAGTGACTCCAATTATTACATATAGGTTGGGTTCATGGCCTTCAAGGAATTCAAGAAAGTTCAATTCCTTCAAGCAATGGATCGATCAGGAATTTCTTCCTCCATTTAGTAGTTAATTAGCTTTAAATTATTAATTTTAGAATCTTATTCAACATATCAACCAGTCATGGCTCTCTTGTTGGTAGTAGATTCATAATCCCATATTACATAAATAGGGACAAATCAATGGATGTTACAAAATTCTTGCATAAAATTGAATAAGGAGGTTATATTTTTTTGTTATAAGGTACATCAAAGTCTAATCATTGTAAAAAATACACTTTATAGGGTGCATTATTGGCAATACCCAACACCCTAAGGTTGACTACAGGTAGCAATGAAGTGTGACATGTGAAAAATAAAAAATGAGTAAAGGAGGAAGAAATATACAAAACTATAATAGAGGAATAAAAAAATTAAAAGAATCCTTAAATAATTGGATAATTTAGTCATTAATTATATTTATCTTGACGAGGTGGGTGAAATAATTGTAATCTTCCCCACCTAGGATCAAATCCCGATTAGTGACATGATGAGCTATAATGGCTTGAAAATTATTGTTGTAATGGCTTCTTTCCTATGAATGTTATTTCTTTGGCTTCAAGCATTACGAACTATTGAGTATACTTGTGGGTTAGCCTAGTACTAGCAACCTCACTCGATCCCTTGGATTGAGATAGAGCTTAGTTTATTTCCTCAGAAAAATAAATGGATAAGGCGATTATTTATCTTCACAAGAAAATTGATCTACAAGATAGATTGACTTAAGTATTTCAACTAAAATTAAAATAAAAAGAGCAACAAATTAGGAACATGGTAGATGAAAAATGTGCAACAAATAATCTCATAAAAATAGGTGATTTTACTTGTGATACACATGACATGATAGTTGATACAAACTAAACAAAATATATGTTTTTTTACTACTTAACTAATTATGAAATGAAAACATACAATGAATTGATGTCGATAGCTCATGTTGAATATGAGTTACATATAAAAATGCAGAGTGATAACAACAATATCAAATGTGAACTTAAAGTTATTTATGAAGAACATAAAGAAGTAAAAGATGACAATTACAATATGATTGATAAACCTTGGGAAGAATACATTTAAAAAATAGTAGAAATAAATTAAGATATGACAAAGGAAATTTCCTTCATATCCCAAATTATTCCAAGCTACTTCAATTTGTGAGCGTGGGGTTTCTTGATAAACATTTGAAGATTCTAGAAATTAACAAAAATGAAGTTAATGAGATTAATGATATGATAGATGATAAAAATATTGATGAAAAAATTGAGTCCCATTAGTATGACAAAGTTAGCCACTTATAGAGCCATAGTGATTTTTCCTTCATCTTTGTCTTCATAGTGGGATCATAAACCGTATTTCAATTAAATGTTAGAAAAAGAGGATTACAAAAATAGTTCATTATATTTGGATAAATTATTTGTATTTTAATAAAAAAATAAAGGAGTTTTAAAAATCCTATGGTATAGCTCAAACATAGGTAAACAAACACTTTAATGGAAAATTCATAACATTATAAGTTTTTCAAATAGTTATTCTAAAAGATGATTGGAACCCAATTTTACATGTATTTTAAACTGAAATATGATTCAAAGAATAATCTAATATATTTCATTTTGAAGAATATAATTTCTTTCATATTAATGTGTTAGTATATTGATGAAATCAAAATGGTTAGTTATCAACTAAAACCACTATCGTAATCAAGTTAAGATAGTTTATGGTTAATAAACAAAACCAACAGATACAGTGATGAACCATTGAATATTAGAAGAATCCAAAACATCATACTCGTTTCACATGAAAAATATTCTTCCTTTACACTTCGTAAAGAGAAATTCTGATGACAGTCAAACTTCAAGTTTCAAAGTCCTATCAATAAAAATTAACTCATATTTTCGGAATTCTAGCTTAAAAAATAGTATCGTTAATAAAACATATTAGATCAATCATTTTATTCAAAGACAAATATTTAAGAAGATTTACCATGAAATATTGAATCTTCTTAAATATTTTAAACTATTCATCACGTAATTGTCTCTAGTTTTATAATTAATGCTTTAATGATCTTTATTTTTTCACTAATAGCATAATTCCAATCCTAATTATTCACCAATTACAAAGAGAATGTTCACGCATGGTAGTTTTTCACTTAAATAAATTCTACTCCCTTAAAAATTATTTTCAAATGAACCATACAAAATACATATTGGTAATTTTTTAGGGATATCCTCATTCAAGCACAATTCAAAAGTTTCATGTTAAATATTGAAACGATAAGAGTTTGTCTAGTACTTATTGTTTCCTTGATGATGTAATTATTCATACTTGTGATTGGGTGGTGATTTAGAGACTATTTTTTGGATTGAATCGTAAAACAAACAATTAAAAAGAATAAAAATAATAATAAAATTGGTGCTTGTAGCTTCTAGACAATCTAGATTTTATTTTCATGCTTTTTCTTATATGTCCTTTATTCCTTCTTCTACTCTTTACTTCTCCAAAGTTAATATAAAGCTAGAAATAGTTGTTCCCTTCATTATTATTATTGAATATATTATACATTTGAGGAATTCTGCATCGATATTGTTCTTCCTTCATATTTTAAGATAGGTTGAGGTGTTGCAACCATTGTACTAGGTTCGTATTTTCCAGCTAAAAAGTAGCATTTTTGACAAATTGTGGTTAAATACTTCTCCCTTATGGATCATGCTCAAGACCAAAGACAAAGGTTACGGAGGACAAGTCCTGTGCGAAATATTTCCAAAAACAACACAGAAGAGTAAATTCTAGACATTATCTAGTGCGGGGAGAATGGTTAACTTTTTCGCAACTTCTTGCAGAATCCGCCGCTAATATCCAACCTGGGAAATCTCGGCATAGATGGCGGGGTAAGATGCATCAATGTTAATGGTTTTTACCCCTCTGGCATTGAAAAGTCAGCAGATCCGATTGAGGGTCAGGATAGTTTCTGGAGGGGGGACCACCTGTCCATATGCCCACCTCTCGGCCCGTGGGAAGGTGGTGGGGACAGCACATGGCACATTTTGATGTCATAGACGCCAGCATAAAAAGGTAAAGCACGATGAAAAATACAAGGTAAGGTTCTTGAGAATATGGAATCCATATTTCCACCATGCGACCAACACCTACCCAACAAATCTATCCAACGAAAACTAGACATGTGTCACTCTACTGACGTCACATCAGCAATATAATATCAATCGTCAGCCTCCGCCTAAATACCCTGACCCTCCCACCTTCTATTCCTGACCATTTCCTTTTACTCCAAAGCATCTACTACTGAGGTGCTCACATAGAACCTTGCTCGGCCCACCGCTCTAGCACTCCCCCTCAACTTCTCTTTCAACCGCCAACTTAGTCGTCAGGTATTTATCACTTTTATCACTTCTCGTGCACCTGCATTTACAGTTCTAGCTTTTCTTTAAAAAAAAAAAAAAAATTGTCCCATAAATTCCATAAGCTCACGAGGTCAAATTTTCTCCTGGTCTTGAGCCACTAATACACACTCAAACCCAAATTCACGACCCCATCTACACATTTTACCTAGATGAAAAACATTTCAACCTAATGGGTTAAAAATGGAGAAAATAAGACCTCTTCAGTGTGGTCGACCATGGATTGTATTACTAAGTTGCCCCTTCTATTCACCACTTAACTGAGTTTGTCTCATGGCTCTCTGAAACCTACATTGAATAGAGAGGGTATTTTATTTTCCTCTCAAAGGAAAAAAATACTGGGGATTACCCCCCAACTCATGTGAGAGGCCTTGCTTTACCCTACATCTCCTGACATGCTAGAGTTCACCAAGGTATCCATCATGTCATTTCATTGGTATTCGTAGAGAACGATGAAACTCCCTCCTTCAGATAATCAAGGGTCAAGACTCACCAGTCCTTCTCGTCATTGATAAATATCCCATTTCGCTACTTGTGGATCCCGTTCAGCCCATCTTGTCTGTAATCTCTGGAATGTTAGGGGAAGATGATGCTAGCTGGGTAAATAATGTTTGTCTGGATTTTTTTAACCTAATTATGAATTCGTTTCTCCTTCTCGACATTTCATATTTTTTGCTATAGCCATAAAAACAAAGCTCCATCTCCTCACTACTTCAGCCAGTTTTCGACATTATTCGGTATTGTTTTATCTGTTTATGTTCGCACATGATGGAAAGTTTTAATGTGTAGGTTTGACTAAATTTAATCACAGAAGGAAGGAACCCAAGTCTGCATTTAACTGGGCCACCTTAGTTCACTAGAAACCTCACGATGATGGTTACTCTGATTTTATATCATCTTTCATGTCCATTGCGGCCTATGAAATTATTCATGTTATACCTCCACCTCGAATGTTTCTGGAACAACATGAGTTGCTCCAATTCAGTGAGGATGATTGTATAGGGGATTGGTACTTATTCGGAGACCATCAAAAAACAAAAATATATGGTTGTGAACTTCCCCCTTAGCATCTTCCACTGTTCCTACCCATGAGAATATTTTTTCTATAATTCTTGATGCAGTACCTCAAATCAGACCAGATATACTTTTTCTCGGAAAAGAAGGGGTACATGTTCAAACTTGTGAATATCATAGGCCCCTTGATCATCAACTCAAGACATGCCTTCCCAGTGATTAAATGTTTCCTGAAGAAAATGAAATTCCAACAAGCGAATATGTGGCATTATGATCTTAAGGGGTTCATTTCTCGAAAGAGAGAAAATATCACAGCTTCAACATATATGCATGAGCTTGGACTTGATATTGAATGGAAAGCTAACCTTAGCTCCTGGCTTTTGGATACAAAAATAGAGACCAAAACCCCTACTGCTAGAGACAAGCAGCCTAAAAGGACTATTTACTTGGTTGATGACATGGAGGAGGAGGAAATTCACGTGAGAAAAAAGGGTAGGATCTAGGAACTTGAAGGGGACACTGATGGAGAAGAACAAGAGATGATCCCTAAGCTAGTGGACTGAGGGTCACATAGGACAAATTTCAAGGAAAGCCAACTAGAAGGGCCTCCCTAATCAAAAACTTCCACATCTACACAGGTAGTTGTCTCGAGACACAAAGAGGGCTCATCTGCTGAAAAGACAAGTTGGCCAACAGGAGAAGAGGTCAATGAGAGAAACAAGAAAAATATGGAACAATTGAGAACAAACATAACCCTTCATGCAGATAAATACCACACCAGGATCATTGCAGCAATGGATATAGAATGGGACCAAATGAAATTATCAGTGCAACACCCATCAATTAGTCACTGCTTGCAGGGTCTCAGTACAGGACTTTGGACCTCTCCATTGATTTGGTTTCAATTCCCTTGGATGACAAGGTTAATATACACAAGTAGGTAGGGTAGAGGTTATACAACAAACTATTCAAGAATACTATGACCATTGATAAGGCTGAAAATCTACTGGAGAGAACAATTACAAAGTTAAAGCAAGAGAAGGGTAATTCTAGAGCCGTTACACTACATCTCCAAAGTTATAAGGAGATGATTAAAAAAAGGGAAAACTCTTGAAGTAAAGTCAACCATTGAAGCTCTTCTCAAAAGAGCACAACAGTAAAACCAAGAGTTAAGGCATAGGCTTAATATTTCAGGTAGTGAACATATCCAAGCTCTCGAGCTGACCTAGGTAGAAGCGGAGAAGAAGGTTTTCGTGAATAATTTAATTGAAAGGACTGAAAAAGTCATAAAACTTAAGTAATAGATGATGGAGTTACAGGAAAAGGTCGATACTCATGTGTGCACCATGGCCATGCAAGAGGATCCTTAGAACCAAGTTGATCATCTCACAAAGGCATTGACCAATTTCAAAATCTAAGAGGGTGAGGTCAAATAGATACAAATATATTTATATGCAACCTGGGAAGCCTTGTCCCAGAAAGAAAAACAACCAGCAGCTTCCAAAGCAGAGGAAAACCTCACCTCTAAGAATTTACAGGAGGTTAAACAGAAGTTCATAGTGCTAAAGTGAAAACTCAAGGGAAATATTACCCCAGTGGAGGCCAAGAAAATAGTTTGGGATATCATTTATGAGATGAGAAAAAATTGGGAGTACTTCATGATGGTGAATGAGAAGAAAGTCACAATTCAACAATGGATGGCTAAACTCGAATCAGGTTGGGAATTAGGAGCAAGGAATTATTTGACTGCCAGGAAATATATCCCATTCGTGAATGGGTGACTAGATGAAGGACTGAGGATGACCAGTGTAGCATATCGGTTGAGTGTGGTCGTATAAGTTATGAGAATTATTAAGAAAGATGATACCTAGGTCAAGGCTAAAGAATGTCTGGAGTTAGTTGTTAAAGGAATTGAGGCTTTTGACATTGATTTTGCACGAGTCGTCAAGGAAGGTATGTATGTTTGTTGGGATCAAGAAGCATATTTTGTGGATTGGGAAGCATATGAACAGAGGATTTTCAAAGCTAAAAGAAGAGTGGAGCCTTCCCACGAGAAGATGTCCATATTGAAGGGAGAAACCATAGTGGATTTTCTAAGGAAAGATTTTCTCCTCCTGGGATTAGTACGACAATTGTTCCATCCCATGTTGGATTAATCATAGTTGACTCACCTTTGGGATATGTCTAATTTTCATTCTCACACATATGTTCCTTCTCCGATTCTGTGCAAGAGATGTAAGGATTTTTCCTTCCCTCCCGTGGTTCAATTTATCGCACCTTCTAGTCAACCTTCGCAATCTTCACAATAGCCTCAATGTAGATGAAAATTAGTTTCGCAGCCTCTGCAACAAATTCAGCATAAATTGAAATTTATGGATTATGCCTACAAGGCACTCTTTTCCTTTAATACTTTTATCTTTTCTATTTTTTTATTTTCAGTTCGTTGTCAGATATTTTAGGTTTCATTTATCCAGTTGTGCTTTAAGCATGCTTAATTTTGGACAATGATGTATGTACTGGAGAAATCAAGAAGGGATATTTGGGTAAAAAAATGTCTCCAAAGTCCTATAAGAATATAAATGTAAAATTGAACAAAGGTTCCGAATTTTGGGCAAAAAGTGTTTTCTATATCCTAAAAGACATTTACAACATTTTTTTATCTGTGAATGTATGGCTTCCAGAATGACTAAATATACATTTTAACATGATTCCAAATAAAATATATGTGTATTATGTAAACCTTCTTATGTGGAATGCGTGATTTATTTTACACTTCTATTTCTCATATTTCATGTTATCATAGCTATTGGGATTGTCCCTCTGTGTTCATGAATTCATTTTATTAATGTGATGTGATAGACACTTTGTGAACAAAGAGAATATGAATGCCTTAAATGCACTCCATAAGCCTATGCATTTTTCTTTTGTCTTCTATCTACTTCTTCATCTATTTTTTAACATGTTATATTCTTATCGTGTTGTAATCTCTACATGTTAGATTCTCATTTTCTTTGTTTCTTCTATTATACTATAATTCAAAGTCTACACACAGTTTTGAACGACTCTTGTTGATTGTATATGAATGGTATCTTGTTTCATGATTTTTGGGCATCAATATTGTTATATATATGCCCAATTAGGAAAGGTTCTAAACCAATTTTATTCACTTGAATATTTAATAGAAAGCTTGGGTTATGTCAAAACCAATTTAAAACCCTACTAAGCTATCCAAGGCACTGGTCCTGTCATCAACACATACACTGTGTCTATGAGTTACAACATCTTCTGGTGCCATTGTCAGAGAATGAATTAGAATATTTTATCCTAGGATACAACAATTATACACCCTTCAATCAGGTGAGGAAGAACAGTTGTGGGTTGTGCATTTCTCACCTTCGCGAATCCACTGTCTAAATTCTGATGTAAGAAATCGTGTCTTTCACTAGGCCACATACCCAGTCAGATACTTCTCAACGAGAAAACCTTTTGTATCCGACCCTGAGAAGACAATTTTTAAAAGGGTTTGGAAATAAAAGACCCCAATTCTGTTAGATCGACCTCATTTTTGTCTTGAAGCATCCTCCTCTAGCTCTCATAGATTGGTCATAAATAGTCATGAACTAGATGCTCATGTATTAGAATATCCTCTAGAGGGAGACTTTTCATTTAATCCACTCATATCCAGAGTCAAGAATGAAGAAGAATGCATTGGTACAACATTTTTTTCTTTCCATGCATCACCCAAAACTGATGAATTCAAATATATTCTAGTGAATAGATCAACCAACAATGTGAATACCTTCCGCACTCATATATTTCCTATTACTCAAATAACTCCTTTGCAAACCCATATAGTTAACCTACCTCCTCCACTCTTGAATAAAATGGTTGTTCCCAGTTTTCTTCTGAAAAAGTATGCTCCATTGGAATTACCACAAATATTGAATACTATGCCACATGATTATTTGAAGCTTTTACCAAGGTTCACAGGTGAACATAATATCTCAATAGAAAGACACATCGAAAATTTTTGTGCCTTCAATGAGAATTCGAATTTTTAACACCTCAATGTGGTGCAGAGGCTTTTTGTTCAATATTTGGACAGTGAAGCTCAAAATTGGTTCAAATATTTATCTAATGCCTCTATCATCACCTAGGAAGAAATGGAAAATTATTTCACACAAAAATGGGGGGGAAAAGGGATCATGGATATATTCTCACAGTGTTTACCTCTATGAAGAAAAAACATAATGAGGAAGTCACTGATTTTATTAAAATATTTAACAATCTATACAAAATCCTCTAAGTAGAGATCAACCCCTCTCAAGAAGCTGCTAAAACGGTTTTCATCCGGGCTTTTGAACCAGAGTTTGGATTCATCCAAAGATATATAAATTCTAGGACCTTGGACCATATTCAAATAGATGCACTGGAGGTTGAAGCTAAATTTTCCTCCACTAGGAAGCTAAGTGGGGGTACATATCATGGAGAAATGAGGAGGGGGAAGGAAGAAGCTATCTCATGAAATAAGAAGTGGGAAACTCAATAACAGAAAATGGAAGAGATGAATAAGTTGATCAAAAATTTGTCTAATAAGTTAGTAAAGTTGGAGCTATAAAGAAGAATCCTCCCCCACGACAAAATCAAATGGTTCCCAATCTAGGTTTTAATCCTCCATATCAGAGACCTCAACTCCAATTATTGTAGAGAGAAAGGAAAGAACAACAAGACCACATTTAGCCTCCATTGTACCTGGAAGAATATTTAAAGGGACAAGTTGAAGAAGTCATGGTAGCACAAGAGAACCAATTCTCCTCTTATTATGATGAGGAAGATGAAACTTCCTTTCATTAATAAGGTGGTAAAGAGTTGGAAATCCCTCTAGATGATGGTGATATTAACATTTATTTCAGGAAATTTGTTGACTTTATGCACACACAGTTGCATAGGATGTATGACCTCAGATAATCTAGGAAGATATCTCGAATGCAAGATCAAAATGAGGACTGAGTATCTCAAGGCTCTATAAATGAGGTCGAAAAGGGGTAGAAGCCTTTAGATCAAACCCTACCCCAAGGAAACTATGCCCCCGAATCCTCACCCACACAAGTCTAAAGGCTCTAAAGTTGAAAAAATCCCTCTACCATCCCAATCTCTTGGTGATAAAGAAAAGAACCTTATCGAAACTTGCTCTACTGAAAAGAGAATAGTGATAATAAATCTCCAAAAGGAACTTGAAAAGGTCAACATCCATATAACATTTATAGAAGTGTTGAAACAACCCTCCTATAAAGCTCAAGTATCCTAGTTTATGTGTTCTCCCACCACCGTCCATGTGCCCGATAGTTTGAATCTCCAAGAAGAAATACCCATGGTAGTCTTTGGACCTCATATAGAAGAATGAGATCCTTCCACTCCACCTTTCTATGTGACCTTAGTAGTGTATAATATCCTACTCCACAATTGTATGCTTTACTTAGGATCCTCCCATAACTTGATCCCCTTATCAGTCATGGAGCAGTTGGGTTTACAAATTACTGATCCTTATAAGGACTTTTACTCCTTTGACTCCAAGAGGGTTGAGTGTTTTGAGATGACTAAGGATATGCTTGTGAAATTGGCTCATATTCTAGTGAAGAACATAGTAATGGATATTGTGCTGGCAGACATCCCATCCAGGTTCAGAATGCTTCTATCCTGGTCATGGGGGTCCAAAATTAGAGGTTCTATAAAATTGGATTTAACATATGCTACTAATACAGTTTTTGGAGGGGAAGAAAGGAGGATTTATAGATTCAATAAAGATTTGTAAATATGGTCATGTTTCTATTAATGCTCCCCTATATAGAAAGGAAAATTATTTATCATGCTTGTTACTAGAAGAAGATGATCTCATCTTGGAAGAGATGGAGATCCTACCCTCGATTCAAGAAAATCAGCAAACATCAAAAGGTGGTGAAGTGTGGACATTTCATTTCGACAAAAAATATGAAAATAAGGAAATGGGGTTATAATATTGTTGGTATCACCTAATGGGAGATTAATCCCTTTGTCCTTTAGGTCCAAATTCGAAGCCACCAATAACGTGGTTGAATACGAGGCTCTACTCTTGGGTCTACAGGAAACTCAAAATCTAAATATTGAGATTTTGGCAATATTCAGGGATTCCAAATTGGTGGGGAAACACGGTGGTAATCACTACCAAGCTAAGCACCCAAGCCTCACGGCTTATAGAAATGAGGTATGGGGTTAAATATATAATTTCTTCTTGGTTTTTAATATCTATTTCATGCCCCGTGAAAAGAACTAGATGGTTGATTCGCTAGTTGTGGCTGCTAGTAATATACAAACTCCTCAGAATCCTCTTCTGAGATACGAAATTGAAGTCGGGTATAGACCATCGATCCCAGAAAACGTCGAGGATTGGAAATTTTTTTAGGATGAAAATAAAATAAAACACTTCATGGATATGGACGGAGAGCTTTATAATTCAGATACCAATTAAGAAGAAGAGGCTATGACATATACACATGGTTCAAGTTCGGAAGAGATAGTTTCTGGACATAATATTTGTAATATTCCCAAATTTGCACATAGCAATTTGGAACATTATATTTTTCTACTTTCACTTAGGAGAGGGATAAATGGGTAAGGGAGCCCATGAACAATAAAAATATGAATAATTTCCACCTTAAGAAGGAAGGGGATCACTTCAGGACCAGAACTTTAGACTTACAAGTGTGAACATGGGCTAAATAGGTAAGGACATAGTCAAGTTTGACTAATTCAACATGCATTCTTGAGGAGGAAGAGATCACCTAAGAAAACCAGTTTAATGTGAACAAGGATCAGCCTAAGACACATATATAAACTAGATTGAATATCCCTAGTGTGAAAACATGCATTGGAGGTGGATTAGTTGACCAATTCAACAACATAGCCACAAGAGGAGGGAAGAAAGCTAGGGCAGAGAAATTTTTAAAGAGGAAGCTTCATGAAGAAGTCACCTCAACATTGTGTGGGGTCTGGGGTCAGGAGGCTCACCAAATATAAAGGGAAGGCATAGCATGAAAGGGAGATCATTCATGTATTCAGATATTTTTGTCTAGAGACCATTTGCATACTTTAGTTGTTTAGCCAGAGTTGCTGCACTGCTTAAGGCAAGGAATTACTGTGCAAGAATTCCATCCTCTCTTGAGATCAGCTTGCTTAAGGGATCGAAGGAGGTGCTCATCTTGTAAGAGGAGGTGCTTATTTCCCTCGGGAAGTTTTTTAGAGAGGCCTTTGGACATATTTATGTATTATTCAGCTTTTATATGTTATATTCAGTAATTTTTAATGCAAATTTGTTGTAGATTGCATTATTTTCTGCAGTCCTACCTTTGTACATGCATTTTGCCGGAAATCTTGCCGGGAGCCTTGTTTCTACTGTATAAGTGATTAAACCTCCATTTCTTCACTGTGTGATTAATATAAGTTGCATATCAGACCTCTCTCTTCATTTTCTATAGAAAAACTCATGGGAATTACACTCTTACTATATTCAGAAATTTATGTTTAGTAAAGTCATGGGAAATCAGTGTTTTCTAGCCTAGTCGGGAAAGGAGGAGATGTTAAATATAGCTATAAGCATTAGTTTCAGCTGAAATTCAAAGAATAGGTCCCTCATGACCTAATATATCATATTTAGCCATTTTTCCTGCTTATTTTTACGCTCATTTCTGAAAAAAACCTTTTTAGGGCATAAAATACCCTTTTTCCCCACTTTGTGGGTCATGAAACGAAGTACAAGTTGCTGATATAGCTAAAAATCATGTATATGTGTTTTTTATGTATATTTTAAGCTTATTAATCATAACAGGACCATTATACAGCTTATTCATTGCAGAGTTTCAGATTTGGAACATTACAATATTCTATAATTAAAAGGGAATATTATTCCAAGGGTGCTCGTGCCTTTGTAGAGACAGTTCAACTCCAAAAATGTCCCTAAAAATCCTACAGGACAGGAAGTCGATGAACACGTATAATACCACAACATTGGTTTATAATAAGAGCCCAAACTCATCAAGTTAGCAAAGGAGGTCCCTAGGGAATTAAAGCAAAGGTATTTAGATGTTTTCAGAACTTATAAATATGTATTTCCTTGGTCTTACCAAGGTTTAAATACTTTTCTATAGGTATCCTACAACATGAAATCCCTTTGAAATAAGGGGTAAAACCTCAGAAGAATAAATTGAGACAGACCAACGCTCTTCGCCTCCCAGCCATCGAGAAGGAGGTAAAGAAATTGTTGTAGGATAATATCATTAATCCTTTGAGGTATTCAGATTGGGTAGAAAATTTAGTCCTTGTGAGGAAGAAGAATGGAGAAATTTAGCTCTGTGTTGATTTTAGGAATCTAAATAAAGCCTACCTAAAGGATAATTACCCACTATGGAAGATGGATCATATCCTAGAGAAGGTGATTTGTTTAGCCTGAATGTCCATGATGGACATATTCTCTGGGTACAATCAGGTGGCAGTACACATGGATGATCAAAAGAAGACAACTTTCACCATTCCCTAGGGAAATTTCATGTACACAAGGATGCCTTTGGGTCTTATAAATGCAAGGGCCACATTTCATAGGTTAATGGATATAGGCTTCGTAGGAGACCAGCATAAGTTTGTGTTGGTGTACCTAGATGACATCAATTTCTTCTCTAAATCAGATGAGAAGCATACTGAACATTTAAGAATGGCTTTTGATAAGTGTTTCAAATATGGATTATCATTAAATCCTAAGAACTCACAATTCACCCTACATTAAGGTAAACTGTTGGGGCACATAGGGGCAAGGGAAGGCATCAAGATCAATCTAAAGAAGGAAGAAACTATAAAGACTTTCTCACTCCCAAGAAACAAGAACAAGATCCATTTTTTTCTCGGAAGAATAAAATTTCTAAGGAGGTTCATACCGAATTATGAAGAGATCATCAAAGATATTACTAAGATGTTGAAAAAGAGTAATGAAGTGAAGTGATGCCCTTGTCACGAGATTCCTTCACCAGGATGAAAAACGATTTTGCAGAAGCACCTATGTTAGTTGGGCTCATCTACTTAAAGCCCTTCTTCATATTCTCATTCACTTCTCCTCACACAATTGTTGTTGTCTTGTTGCATAAGAACAACAATGGTCACGGACTACCAATTTCTTTCTTTACCAAGGTGCTAAGAGAGGCATAACTAAAATATAACATCTTAGAAAAGTCAAACATATGCCATAGTTAAAGGTCTTAAGGCCTTCAATATTTACATTTTCTAGTCTAAAATAATAGCTTATGTTCCCACAGCCGTTTTTAAGGACATCGTGGTGAAAGGAGATAGTAAGGGAAGGATGGCTAACTAGATCACCAAAATATAGGAATATGAGATGGAGATCAAACCCAACAAACTAATCAAGGGCAAGGTGTTGGACAAGATCCTATTGGAGTAAAATTTCAAGGTGTTGGGAATAAATTTATTGGTTGAAGAAGTTGTAGGAAATAGCAAGCCAGATTCAAAGGTGTGAATTGAGACAAAAACAGAAAAAAATTCGGATGAAATACCTTACCTCCCCTCGGTATAAGGATATAGTAGAATATTTTTTATTCTTGAGATGTCCGTCAAATTATTACAATGTGAAGTATCTATTGCTGATGTTATGGTCTCAAAATTTCGCCATTGCTAATCGTCAATTATATTTGAGGGATCCCATAGGAATCATACTTTTGTTCTTGGTGGAAGACGAAGTCCAATGGGTGATGGATTAGTTTCTATTCTACCTCTATGGAGGACACTATAGATGGAGGTCTACCATGCATAATATTCTAAAGGGTGGCTTCTTTTGGCCCAGCATGTTAGGATAGGTCCATGCCTACATCCAGGCTTGTGAAAAATGCCAATTATTTGTGGAGAAACAAAGGTTTGAATATTTTCCCCTTATCCTCATCCATGTAGAGGAACCCTTCAGGAAATATGGACCTGAATTCATTAGTGAGATCCATCCACCATCCAGTGGTTAGCATCGATGGATACTGATAGCAACTGAATATTTTACCAAGTGGGTTGATGTCACGCCGACCAAAAATTCCACGAATGTAGCAATCATGAAGTTCATGGAAGAAAACATACTCTCCCAGTTCGGAAGCCCAAAGAAGATAATAATATACAATGTGCAGGCATTAAAATCAGCCAATTTTGTGAACTTATGTAAAAAATACAACATTATTTCGGGCCACTCTACTGCCTATTAGCCATAGGGGAATGGATTGGATGATTCTTCAAATGTGACTCTGGTGAGGATACTGAAGAAATCTATAGAAAAAAATCAAAAAAATTGGGATTCATAGCTAAGGTTTTCCTTGTGGGAAAGTAGGTCACCACCAAGAGATTCGCTGGTAAGTCACCCTATGAACTAGCCTATGGAAAGGCTACATTTTTCCCTATACAATTGGTAGTGTTGGTAGCCAAATTAATACAGGATAGTGAAGAGGAACCCAATACCTTGACGAGAAGGATAAACTAGTTGGTGGAACTCCAAGAGAGCTGGGAACAGGTAAACCACAAGATGATCATCTACCAAGACAAGATGAAATATTTGTTTGACATAAAAGCTTAAAATAGAGGTTTCCAACCTGGGGATTTAGTACTCAGGTGGGATGTGAGAAGAGAAGATAAAGGAAAGCATGTTAAATTTGACCCCTTCTTGTTTAGACCTTTCAAAATTTCTAAGTGAAGGGAAATAATCTTTTATTCTGGAGAACCTAGAAGGCGATGTACTCGAGCTATGAGTCAATGGGCAGTTTCTCAAGTTTTATTTCCAATTCTAAAAGGTACCCCTGTGTCATTACATATAAATTTGTTTGTAAATATTTAAGTTTCTCTCTATACTTCATTATTTCCTTTCTGCAATGCTTTCAATAAAATTACTCCATGTCTGAAGGAACAAATCATCAGGATTGCAGGTTCTTAGGGTGTTAGTTCCAAAATGTTTCCCCCAAATGGAGCCAATGTTGTACAAGGTTCATATTTTCCACCATAAAGGTAGAATTTAAGACAAATCGTGGTTGAACTCTTCTCCCTTATCGATCATTCTCAAGACTGAAGACAAAGGCTACGAAGCAAAGGTGTTGTGCACAAATATTTCCAAAAACAACACAGAATAGTAAATCTGAGACCCTATCTAGCACACGAACAATGGTTATCTTTCACGGACCTTCCTGCAGAATCCGCTGCTAATATCCGACCTGGAAAATATTAGGATAGACCGGCAGGGTAATATGCACCAATGTTGATGGCTTACACCCCCCTCCCCCCCCCCAACATCGAAAAGTTTATGAATCCGATCGAAAGTCAAGATAGTTTCCACTACAGATCAAATGTCCATACACCTACCTCCCGACTCACTGGAAGGTGGTGGGGACCACACATGGCACAGGTTGACACTTCAGGCTCCAACATAAAAAGGTAAAGTGCAACAGAAAAGACAAGGTAAGGTTCTTGACCATATGAAATCCATTTCCCGCCCACATGTTTCCCACCTACCCAACAAATTTGTCGAATCAAAACTAGACACTGTTTCTATACTTATGTCACCTCTGCGTCATCCTATCAATCTTCAGCCTCCGCATAAACAACCTGACCATCCTTCCTTTTATTCCTAACAATTGTATTATCCCCCAAATAATCTACTCGCCAGAACTCACCTTCGACATCACTTTCAACCTCTAAATCGATCGCCGGGTATTTAGCATTTCCCATCCACCTTTGTTTACAGTTCCAAATTTTCTTTAAAAATAAAAAATATCACCCCATAAACCCCACAATTTCGTGAGGTCAAATATGTTCGTAGTTCTCAACCTCTCATGGACACTCGAGGCCAAATTCGTGACCCCATCTATGCATTTTACCTGGCTCACAAACGTTTCAACCTAATGGGTGAAAAATGGTGGGAAGAAGACCTCCTTAGGGTGACCGACCTAGATTTTATTACTAATCTGCCCCTTCCACTAACAACTTCCCCAAGTTTTTCTCATGTATCTCTGAAGCCTACATTGAGCAGAAAGGGTGTTTTGTTTCCTCTCAAGGGAACAAAATACTAGAGATTGCCGCTCAACTCATCTGAGAGACCTTCCTTTACTCTACATCTCCTGACATGTTGGAGTTCACCTAGGTAACCCTCATGTATCATTTCACTGGTCTTCCTACAGAACGGTGAAATTCCCTCCTTCAGATAATCATGGGTCAAGACTGACCAAGCCTCCCCGCTACTGATAAATTTCCCCTTTCCCTCTTTTTTGAGCTCGTTTAGCCCATCTTCTTTGTAATATCTGGAATTTTAGGGGAAGATGATCTCATTTGGGTAAATAATGTTTGTCTGATTTTTTTGGACCTAATGACGATTCTTAGTCTCCTTTTCTACATTCCATCATTCTTTTCTGCATCCATAAAACCGAGCTTCAACTCCTGACTACTTCATCCATTTTTCATTATTATTCATTATTTTTTTATTTGTTCATGTTTGCACATGCTGACATGTTTGAATGTGTAGGTTTGACTAAATTTACTCACAGAAGGAAGGAACAAATGTGTGTATTTGAATGGACTACCTCAGTTCACCAAAAACCTCACGATGATGGTACTCCGATTTTATATCATCTTTCATTTCCATTTCCTATGAGATTATTCATGGTATAGCTCCACCTCGGATGTTTCTGGAACAAAAGGATTTGCTCCAACTAAGTGAGGATGATAGTGCAGGGGATTGGTACTTATTTGAGGACCATATAGAAATCAGAATATATGGTTGTGAACTTCCCCCTTACCATCTTCCAAGGTTCCTACCCATGAGAATATTTTCTCTAGAATTCTTGAGGGAGTGCCTCAACTCACACCAGATACACTTTGTTCTGGAAAATAAGGGGTGCACGTTCAAAATTTCGAATTTAATAGGCTCCTTCATCATCAACTAAAGATATTCCTTCCCAGTGATTGAAGAAATCCTCAAGAAAATGGAATTCCAGTAAGGGAATGTGTGTTATTATGATCCTAAGGGGGTCATTTCTCAAAAGAGATAAAAGATTAAATATTCAACATATATGCATGAGCCTAGACCTAATATTGAATGGAAATCTAGCTTTGAATCCTGACCTTTGGATAAAAAAAGGAGACTGAAACCCCTACTACCAGAGACAAGCAATCTAAAAGGACCATTGACTCGGTATTAAGGGAATTTTGAGGTCTAAAATGGGCCTCCCAAGAAAAATGTACAACCAAAATAAACTTTATAAGAACCAATAGGATTCAAGATGATGATGTCAACCATGGGGGATGATTCACCATTTTTTAAGTAAAAAGGTAAAAAGATTAAAAAATAATAAAATAATAAAACTACTTTTTCAACTCATATTTTCAACTTGTCTCCCAAATTGTTTACTCAAATTTCGAGTGGGAGTACTCATTGGAAAATTTAATTCCTTATCCAAGGAGTACCCATGTGTCATACTTTCAATGGACCTTGCTATCAGAAAAATGAGAAATACATGAAAAAACGCGATTACAGTCACATTTTTCATGTATTTATCATTTTTCGTGTAACACGGTCCATCGAAAGTATGCAACATGGGTGCTCCTTGGATGAGGAATTAAATTTTTCATCCAACAAGTACTCCTACTCAAATCTTGAGAAAAAAATTGGGAGATAAGTTGAAAAAGGAGTTTTTTTCTTTCTTCCCTATCAAATTTGATGATGTCATCAAACCTCATTTTATTGTTTCCACTACTATTTTATAATTTTCTTAGGAGGCCCATTTTAGACCTCAAAATTTCCCTAATGTTGATGACATGGAGAAGGAGGAGGAAATGAACATGAGCAAAAAGGCTTGGTCCTAGGAACCTGAAGGGGAGGTTGGGGGAGAAGAGGAAGAGGTGATCCCTAAGATAGTGGACCGAGGCTCATACCAACCAAGTTTCAAGGTAACCCTAGAAGGGCCTCCCTCACCAACATCTTCCACATCTACGCAGGTAGTTTTCTAAGGAGATAAAGAGGGCTCATCTAGTGAAAAGACAATTTTTCCTACAGGAGAAGAGATTCATGAGAGAAATAGGAAAAATATGGACCAGTTGAGAACATGAATAGCTCTTCATGAAGATAAATACCACACGAAGGTCATGACAGTAATGGATATATAAATGGACCAAATGGTATTATGAATGCAGCACCGATCATCTCATTCAGTGGCTGCAGGGTCACAGTACAGGACTCTAGATCTCTTGGTTGATATGGCATTAGTCCCCTTGGATGATAAGGTAAATATACACAAGAAGGTAAGGAAGATGTTATAGAACGAACTAAGAAAGTATACTATGACCAGTGATGAAAAGTTGTTAGAGATAAAAATTACTAGGTGTAAGCAAGAGAAGCCTAATTCTATAGCCCTTCCACTATAGCTCCAGAGCTATAAGGAGATGATCACCAAAAATGGAAAAAAACGTGAAGGACAGTCAACCATTGAAGCTATTCTAAAAATATCACAATAAGGAAAAAAAGAGTTAAGGAATAGGCTTAAGATGTTGGGAAATGAATATATCCAAACTCTCGAGCTGGCCCAGGTAGAAGAGGAAAAGGAGGTTCTGGCAAAGAATTTAATTGACAAGAATGAAAAAGTCATAACACTTAAGCGCCAGATGCCAGAGTTATAGGAAAACATTTATACCCATGTTTGCACCATGGGTGTGCAAGACAATCCTTAGAACCCAGTTGATCAACTCACAAAGACATTGACCAAGCTCAAACTCTTAGAGGGTGAGGTCAAAAATATATAGAGAGATTTAGATGCATCCTCAGAAGCCTTGTCCTAGAAATAAAAATAGATAGTAACTTCCAAAGTATAGGTTGAACTTGCCTCTAAGAATTTGCAGATGATTAACAAGAAGGTCGTAGAGCCAAAGGCTAAACTCAAGTGAAATATGTCCCTGATGGAGGCAAAGAAAATAATTTGGGATGAGATCATTATTGAGATGAGAAGCAATTAGGAATACTTCATGATGGTAAAAAATAATAAAGTCAGAGTTCTAGAATGTAGGGTTGAACTTGAAGCAGGGTGAGAAGTAGGAGTGAGGAATTATTTTAATGTAGGAAATATATCTAGTTCATGAATGAGCAGCCATATGAAGGAATGAGGACAATCGATATAGCATATCAGTTGAGTATGACGTGGAAGTTATGAGGATGCTTTAGAAATAAGACACCCAGGTCAAGGCTTAAGAGTGTCTGGAATTAGTTGTTAAATGAATTGAGACTTTTGTTGTTGAGTTTGCAAGGGTCGGCAAGGTAGAGCTTCTTGTCTGTTGGCATCAAGAAGGAGGCTTTATGCATTGGAAAATACATGAACAGAGGTTGGTCAAAGCTAATAGTTGAGTGGAACCTTCCCATGAGAAGATGTCCATACTAAAGGGAGAAACCATAGTGGCTTGTCTAAGGAAAGAGTTTCTTCACCTGTGGTTAGTGCAACAGTCACTCCATGTTGCACTAGATTACTCGGAGCTAACTTACCTTCAAGATATGTATGAACTATATTCTCATGCACCCGTGCCTTCTCCGATTCTATGGAAGAGATGTAATGAATTCATATTCCCTCCCGTGGTTCAAGTCATCACACCTTCTGGTCAAGCTTTGTTTTCTTCACAACAGCCTCAGATTAAAATTAGCTTCGCATCTTGCGTAGTAGCTTTGACATTAATAAAAAAAATTGGATTGTGCCTACAAGGAACTCTTTACTTTTGCTATATTATATTTTTTTGTAATTTCAATTTTTTGTCAGATGTTTTAAGTTTCAATTATCCAATTGTGCTTTAAGCACACTCAATTTTGGACAACGATGTATGTATTGGACAATCAAGAAGGAATATTTGGGTAACAGACCCTCTCCAAAATCCTATAATATTATCAATGTAAAACTAAACAAAGATTAATAATTTTGGGAAAAAAGTGTTATCTATTTCCTAAAATACAATTAAAACATATTTTATCTGTGAATGTATCGCTTCCAGAATGACTAAATATACATTTTAGCATGATTCCAACTCAAATGTATGTGTAGTGTGGAAATATTATTATGTGCAATGCGTGAGTTCTTTTTTTCTTATATTTCTCAAATTTTATGCTATCTTAGCTATTGGTATTTTCCCTCTATGTTCGTGAATTCGTTTTATTCAGACATTGTGATAGATGCTCTGTGAACAAAGAGAAGATGAATGCCTTAAATGTCCTCCGAAAATCTTTGTGTTTCTCTTGTCTCCTCTATTTGCCTCTTCATCTACTTTTAACATGTTCGATTCTTATCGTGTTGTAAGACCTACATGTTATATTCTCATTGTCTTTGTTTCTTTTGTTATACTATAAGTCAAAGTTTTCACACACAGGTGTGAACCACCGTGGCTGATTGTATATGAATGGTATCTTGTTTTGTGATTCGTGGATATCGAAACTGATATATATATGTCCAATTAGGAAAGGTTATGAACCAATGTTATTCACTTGAATCTTTAATATAAATTTTGGGTTATGTCAAGTCCAATTTAAAATCCTACTAATATTTCCTATGCACTGGTCTCCTCATCAACCTAGATATTGTCTCTAGGAGCTACAACAACTACATTAGGAAGCACAAAAATAAGGTTTCACGACCATTTTTGTGGTTTTAGACCATTGAAACAAGATAAAAAAGTAAATTATATGATAGGGAAATGGAAATGGAATGACCAATTGAGACATGGTTCAATTTTATGTGGAGGAAATGAATTTTAGGATTGGATGTAGCCAACTTAATAGTTAATGGTCAAGTTACAAGTGTTAATCAAATTTTAATATGTCCAATGGATCTAGGATGTTGCGTAGATATCTTCAAATTAGGCCATATAATGCATAAATATGTACTAAGAAGAACAAAAATGGATTCAATTTACTAATTAATAGTTGTATTTTGTACTAGTTGATATTTATGTGTTGATTCTAGTGTGACATTACAATAATGATGTACTCCCTAGTTAGTAAGTTGAGTGGATATTTATTATCTATATTATATTAATTTGAAAACATTGTATACTTGGAAGATGTGTAAACTTCCTTTTTATCGAGTTGCATTTATTGATGTAATCCATAGTAAATGTATCCATGTAGACTAGTGCAAGTTACTAATGGACCTCACATAGGTAATTTGAACTCAGTACCTATTTGCATAAAACCATCAATTCTTAGAAATATTTGTGGCAACCAATTGAACTAAACCCTTGTAATGAAATATACTTACAATGGAATATAATTATGATTATTAGATAACAGATATGAATATTTGTAACTATGATCTTCTGATGCAAGGGCATTTAGAAACCCCTTTTAGATTATAGGAGTCTTAATTTCATGTTTCAGCAATAACTATGTGTCATTAATTTTGTTACAATAAATTACAGAAAAATAATAACTAGAAATTTTAGGTTTTAACCATATACAAAAATTACCCGCAAGAGAATTCTTGAAAAAGAAAATAAACAATGGCAAGAACATAAAACAAATATACGTAGAGATTTTCTCCTACATCACAAAACAAGGACTAGCAGATTGATTTTTCATTATATTCCTTTCAATGTTACAATACATATATAAACATTTCGAAGCATTCATAAAAAACAATCGATAACCCTGGATTAGAATATAACCATAGTTCCATTGACCATATCTAAAAAATAACATGGGCAGAAAACCATCATGCCCAAAACCATGTGCAAAATCCATGCACAAAACCATGGCTAGGTCCTCCCACTATTTGTGGGTCCAACCAACTGTTATTGGGTCTACATTAAAACAAAATTCTCGGGGCACTGCCCCCGTGAAAACCCCCCGATAAGGGGGGCTGCAACCCCCCTGTGACCCCACTGCTACACCTAGCACAACATATAGCGCGTCAAACTAGTCGTGGAAATAATATAACACACACCCAATATTCTCCCACTTGTTGTTTTATTTCCACATAGTGGGTCACAGGAGAGCTTAGTCATTGTTCCATCCATACAACGCCCAATATTTCTCTACACCAAGAAAAAATTTTAGTGTTCACATACTTCGTCAATGCATCTGCAACATTCTTTAAAGTGTCTACATTTACTAGCAATATTATATTATCCTCAACCATATCCACGACAAAGTGATACTGAAAATCAATGTGCTTTGTCTATGAATGATATGCAGGGTTATTTTCCAAGAAAATTGAACTTTACCTATCACAGTCTATCCTTATAGCTCGATGTGCCAACCCCATACTTGAACACAATATCTGCAACCAAACTTCTTCCTTTCTTACATCAGTGGATGCCATGTAATCGACATGTGTAGTTGAAATATCCACTATATAGTATCTCTTTCTCATCCAACTAACTGCTCCTCCAAATAGGTTAAACACATACACACTTGTATATCTTCTCTAGTCTAGATTTCTAGCCCAGTATGCATCAAAAAAGCCATAGATGTCCAAAAAAATTTCCAATCCTAGTCTTCCTTGGTAGCACAAACCATAGTCACTAATGCCATGCAAATACCTGAAAATTTGCCTCAATGTTGTCTAATGCTCCTTCCATTGTTTTGACATAAAGTTTCTCAATAATCCTACTACATGTACAATGTATGGTCTAGTATAGACCATTTCACACATCACGCTATCAACCACACTCACATATGAAACACGAGACATGTCGTCTTCTCTTCTTGTATCTTGGGTCACTAATTGAAAGATAACTTTACACCTACGGGACTCAGTAACCTTCATTGGTTTACTATCCTTCATATTAATCCTCTATAATATTGTCTCAACATACTTCCTCTAGTTTAACCACAGCTTCCTCTTTTCCCGATATAGTTTAATTTCCATGCCCAAAATATAGTTTGTAGCACTAAGATCCTTCATGTTGAATTTGGAGGACAATTGGGTCTTCAAATCCTAGATAATTTCTTTGTCATTTCCAATCAACAACATGTCATCCACATACAACACCAAATAAATTACATGGTCACCAATTAATTTAAAATACACATGGTAATCTTTTTTTCTTCTTGTGAATCCAAGTCCTCATATATATGTATTGAATTTCTGATACCACATCCTTGGTGACTGTTTTAACCCATACAAATACTTTTTTAATCTGCATACCAGTTCTTTCTTACCCTTCACCACAAATATTTTTGGTTTCTTCATGTAGAACTCTTCTTTCAGATCCCCATGAAGAAATGTTGTCTTCACATTCATATGTTCTGCCTAAAAATTAAAAGCAATAAAAACATATAGAAGTAATCTAATAGAAGAAAACATTGAAAAAGGAGAAAAAATATAACCAAAAACAATTCCCGACACCTATAAACAACTATTGGCTACCAACCTAGATTTTTATTTATCACGCTTGCCTTCTCCACTTCCTCCCTCACAGTAATGGGATCATCATCAGTAATAGATAAAGAAAAATTGAACAAAAAACAGATGGACTATACCTTTCCGGCTGCTTCTCTCTTGAATTGATCTTCTCAAAACTAGAGTCTATGGGTATTCCTTCTGATTCCTATTCTACTGTAGAGTCTAATTATTCATCCTTTATTTAAAAATCTATCTTTTCATGTTCCTTTGGTAGGGCTTCTTGTTTAATAACAAACTTCACCTATATAAACACCACATATCAGTTGTACACAACCTTACTTGTTTCTGGGTTCCAAATGTTATAACATTTTAAATCATCCCTATATCTCATAAAAATGCACCTTTCATATTTACTATCCATCTTGTTTCTTTTCTCCCTTGTAACGTGTAATTATGAATCACAACCAAATTCCCTCAAATGTGAAAGAGATGGTTCCTTGCAAGTCCATACCTCATGTGGAGTCTTATCCTCCAATGTTGATGAAGGTGATTTGTTAGCTAGGTAACATGCAGTATGTACTACCCCTGCCCATAATTCATATGCTAATCCAACACTATTAAGCATGCTTCTTTCATTTTCCATGAATTCCCTATTCATTCTTTATACAAATCCATTTTGATGAGGTGTGTATGGAGTAGTCTTATGCCATTCTATACCACACTTTTTACATAACTCTTCAAATTCCTTCTTACAAAACTCTCCACTATTATATGTCCACAAAACTTTAATATTCTTCTCTGTTTGATTTTCATTAGAGAAATTTTGAGGTATAAAATGGACCTACTAAGAAAAATGTACAAACAAAATAAAATTTATAAGAACCAATAGGATCCAAGATGATGATGTCAACCATGGGGGATCATTCACCATTTTGTGGTAAAAAGGTAAAAAGATTAAAAAATAATAAAACAATAAAACTAATTTTTCAACTTATCACCCTAAATTTTTACTCTAAATTTTGAGTGGGAGTACTCGTTGGATGAAAAATATAATTCCTCATCCAAGGAGTACTCATTTCTCATACTTTCGATGGACCGTGCTACACAAAAAATGAGAAACACTTGAAATAACATGATTGCAATCAGATTTTTCATGTATTTATCATTTTTCATGTAGTAGGGTCCATTTAAAGTATGCAACATGGGTTATCCTTGCATGAGGAATGAAATTAAGCATCCAACGAGTGTTCCTGCTCGAAATTTAAGTAAACCCATAGGGAGATAAGTTGAAAATACGAGTTGAAAAAATAGTTTTTTCTTTTTTCCCTCGAAAATTTGATGATGTAATCCAATATTATTTTATTTTTTCCACTATTATTTTATAATTTTTTGCAGGCCAATTTTAGACCTCAAATTTCCCATAGTGTCTTCCTAAGGAAATATATCCATGTATTCCTCGAGAAGTGATCTATAAATGAGACATAGTACACAAAATTACCCATTGATGGAACTGACACATGTCCAAACATGTCACTATGCACAAGATCTAATATTCCTTTTGCCCTCTTAGCACCAGAGGGGAAACTCACCCAATTCTGCTTCGAATATACACAATGTTCACAGAAATCAAAATCGAGAGAGTAATTAGACATACCTTCTACCATACCATTACCAATAAATATTCAAACACCCTTCTCTCCAGTATTTCGAAGCCTTTGATGCCATAGCATGGTATTTTCTCTAGATACCACTTTTTTTATGCTCCACCACAAAAATATTGCACCCATCAATAATAGTGCTACTCGGAAGCTTGTATAAAGTTCTAATCCAAAATCCCTGCATCAATATCAGTGCTCCTTGAACCATGTTGTAGGTATCTTTCTTGAAGATTGTTTTTACACTTGCATCATCCATATTGCTTACATAAAGTCATATTTATAGCCAATGCAGAAACATGCAGAACACTGAGAAGTGTTCTAATCCTTCCACGTTGGAACTTCATCTTGGATTTTCTATCTCCTATGATTTTGGCCTTCATGGTTTCTCATATGAATACATCACCACCATCATATTTCTCATACTCACAGAACCACTCCCTATGGGGAGTGAAGTTAAAGGATGCACATAAGTCAATAAACCATGCCTAACAATATACATGTGTACTTGAAGAACAATCCAAGTACACATCCCCACCTTCATATGAGGTGTTTTTATCCTCTATTGAAGGATCATTATTAGATCCATTTCCTTTCTCATTTGTTTTAGATTTACAATCCTTTTTGTAGTGCCTTTATTTTCCATATTTCCAGCATACCTTTACAGGTTTTCTTGGTGATTTATATTTCCCTCTAGATTTAGATATCCAAATCAAGGACTTATTTCTATTTCTATTTTGATATTTTCCTCTTGCATACATGGCATCTCCATTCTTTCTCTCCATATTTTCCATCTCATCTCCTCCGACAACAAAGATGATACTATTTCATCAAAATTCAAGGTAGTTGTATTACTACCAATAGAAACAACCATACTATCCTACGAATCAGTAGAAAACAAGACAAACAGACGAACTTATCTTCATCTAAATTTTTTATATCAAAAAATAAAAACTAGCTTACCATATTATGAATGCAATTTAGATACTATGTTACCTAGTATCCATATTTCACCAGATACTTATATTGGTAAAAAGTCCCTAACTTGTCCCACAAAGGCTTCTTCGTAGCTTCCCCTGATAAATTCAACAATAATAAATCTGAGATACACAGCATTATTGTGTTCTTTTCCTTGTGATCCAACTTCACCCGGTCTTCTGCTCACATTGTTGTTGTTTTAGTACTTGGATCTACCATGATACACTAATATTTATCCCCCAATATATCCTCCATATTGAGCTTCCACAACTCAAAACCGTGTCCATTGAATTTCTTGATCTCTATCTTTCAACGGTTTTCCATATTATTTCACGGCATAATTGTTCCCATAGATCTGCCACTGTAATAGGGCCTACCAAAGGCCTGAGAAAAACACGTTGACAACAAAGGTGTCCCCTCGAAGTAGAAAATTATCTGATAGAAAATGTGGGTCTTAACATTGTATAAAAAATACTTGCAAAAGAATTCTTAAAACATAAAAATAAATAATGGCGATAACATAAAAAAATATACACAAATATTTTCCCTTGCATCCCAAAACCAAGAATACTAAATTGATTTTTCATTATATTCCTTTCAATTTTACAATATATATATACATGTCAAAGAATTCATAAACCCAAATCCATAACCCTGGATTAGAACATAACCATAGTTCTCTTGACCGGATGTAAAAAATACCACTGACAGAATACCATCATGCCCAAGGCCATGTGTAAAACCCATGCACAAAACCATAGGTAGGTCCACCCACCATTTGTTGGTCTTTCCCCCATCCTTGGGTCTGGCCAACTATTATTGGGTCCGCATTAAAAAAAATTCCCAGGGTGTTACCCCAGACCCTATGAAGGGGGTTACCACCTAGTGCAAACTCCCTGATAGGGGGACTGTCACCCCCCCACTCACTGTGCTCGACGTAATGTACAACATGTCAGGAGAGTCATGGAAAGAATATAACAGACACCCAACTTGAATTATATATTTTTTTAAAGATTAATCAAGTATGAGTTAGTTAATAATTTCAATAAAATGAGTAAGTTATATTACAAGTAGTTGATCTTAGGTCTTAAGGGAATATTTAAAAAGAACTAAAAAAATTCAATTTTTGGATTTTAGGGCGAGAATGAAAGAAAAAAAAATATGAGGTGGTTTTGAAACTCAATGAGGGAAAATCAAACGAGGAAAGAACATTTGTAATTTTTTTCCAAGATTTAGCTGGAGAAATCCATTTTTCTGAATCAAATAAGTGCCTTTTATTTAGTTACTTAGTTTTCTCTTCAGAAATCAAGCTCTGTATTAATCATATGAATAGATTACAGAGTTTATTTATGTACTTTTCTTTTAATTTTTATTTATTTAACTCTGTAATGTCATTGAACATGTAATTAGGTGAAAATTTTGAAGGGTGAGAGCATAGAACATTTTGGACTCAAGAAAAATAAGATACACTTCATATTTATGATCCCCGCAACCTAGTGAAGTCATGGTCTACTGAATCAGAGTACTACAACCCTTCAAACACCATTTTTTCATCTAAAAAAAAAACATATTTAAGGTAATATGTATTCTTTGGTATTATCCTGGGTTAGAATTGATCTTGAAGTGCAACTGGTGTATTTTCAATGTAAACCATGGAGGAAGAGTCAGGACTAATATACACAAAACAAAGTTAAAACATAAAAAATGACCAAATCATCATTTACATGTATTTTTGTTTGCACTATGGTGTTCCAATGATTAAAATTCAGTACTTTTTTTGTGTAGACTCCCTATTCATTGAACACAACATTTTTTAGACCCTTGTTTTATGTTGTAATATTCCAAATCTAGACTCCTCAACAAAACAAGCCTGAAAAATGCATTTTTAGGGATGTGTGCTTCAGCAACCAATACCTACCCTTAGATCCCTTATATCAAAGCATCTAAGACCAAAATCAAAGAGTAGGCTCAAAATAAATCACTCTAGGTGGGTTAAACAGATCTCCCGCACCTAGTTGTCTTCAGAAATGCCTCAAAGAGAGACTACAGCAATAACAAAGAATTTTGCTTAGGAAATAACGCAGTTTCTACAGAAAAGTGATAGGAGGCTCATAAAATATGTCTCAATAGTATTCATAGCAACAAATAATTTTACAATTCAATCCATCAAGTACATAGCTGAAAATACAAGGCACAGATAGAAGAAATCTCCTCAAAAGAGAGCTAGAACCATATGTTTGACAAAAAGCTGCCTTGACAATGTTATTCTTATTGAGCTGCACTATTTTATGTTACATGTCATATCTAGAGAATATCTGTGCATAAAATTTCAGATCTATATCAAATCCATGCACTACAAGAGCTCCTCTTTCAGATCCCCTTGGAATTTCGAGGTTTGCACCAAGCATGAGCAGTAGATCTGAGATCTAAGAAAGCATATCTGTAGAAATATTCAGGATTACTGAAGCATTCAGATTATGTAGATTATATCTGGAAAGTACAAGTGTAGATCTCCTCCAAAAGATCTTAAAATGAAGTGTGGGTCCTCAACACTCCAGAGCCAACTCTCCAATTGATGCACCCAAACCCCCTGCAACACCCCCTATAGAATAATGCAGATCTAGACCAGAAACTGCGTTGTAGGGGTTAGATATTTGATGGCCCCATGCCAAGATCAGAAACTGAGGCTCATGCACTCCTATACACTTCCTCCAATAGAATAGAGGCCTCCTCCACTGACAAAGAGCACTGAAATGATTTAGATCTGAAAAGATCTGATCTCCATGAAAATAACGCAGTCCCTCAAGGGATACTATGCTGCAGCTGGATTAACTATGTTGGCCTAATGCCAATATGCGAAACTGAATTGAAACAATGGATGCACTCTTCTAGGAGGTTAAAAGACACACTCACTGAGAAGAGGTTCCAATACAAACTAGATCTTTGCAGATCTAGAGTTCCACTTACTGCAGCTCACATAGACAACCCAATCCTAAGAAGGACTGTGCTATAGATGCAAGATGAGGCTTGGCCAAATGCCGGATAGTGGACTAGACAAACAAGGCTCCTCCAAGAGATGCTCAAGGAAGGAGGTGGGAGTTACTAAAGAGGAAACCCCAATGGAGGTTTGTCTCAACAGACAAAACCTTCAGAAAATAATAACATCAACAACCTTCTCTTGTTTTCCTCCTCCTTCTTTTATAGGATGGAAGCCCTCTCAAACCCTAAACCAGCTCAATGATTTAACCCTTTTCACATGTGGAGCCTCCATCTAGAACTGCGTTGTGGATCCATGAGGTTCATTGCACCTAGACTGCACTATTGATTTGGTCAAGGTTGACCCAGTCTTGTGCTTTAAGCTCATTCACACCTGCAAGATAATATTTACATGGCCCAGATATGTCTCTGTTTACATGGGCATTGATTTATTCATGGATTTTAGGATTTTTACATGTCCTCCTTCATATTTTATTCATAAACATGAAATGCAAGATAAAATAAGGCAAAATAAGATATTCCCATTAGCTTTGGCTCAATGGGAATATTATAGTCCTCCCATCCAAAATGTTGCTTGTCCTTGAGCAACTAATAAGGTGAGTGCTGCAAGACTTCTCCTCCATTGGTGACATCATCAAAGATCAAGCTTTCTGAATAAGTTGAGTTATCACCAATCCACCCTCCCATGAGTTGTCTCTCCAATATCATTATGAGATGTTCATGATCCATCCCATAAGGTGTCAAGAATGCCATTGAAACAAACATGGCTGAACCCCTACTCTCCATAAAATATGTAGCAAAGCATACAAAGTGAGCCTCCATCCCATGTGGTAAACACATTCCTCCTATCCTCCCTTCATACAATCCCAAAAATAAGACAAGTACATCATCCATGTATGGAAGCAAAACTACAAATACATAAATAGAAATTAGGACATGAGGAGGTGGATCATAATCCCATATATGGTACCAGTGCAGGGAACATCCTACCTACATCAGATCTAGATGTGGTAAGTGGTTTTCCGACCACTTACTTGAAGCCCATGCCATCTCACTGTAGCTGAATGTGTGAGATATGTTTGGTGCCTTAGGAAAGCACCCATCATGAAACAAGATCTCCCTTTGTCCACCAAGGGAGTGGCCAAGTACAACAATGGTTGTGCCAACATATTTGCCATGAGATGGAAAAAATATAACACTCCTTCTTGGAGTCATGGCGTGCAAAAACATGGTGTAAAAATGCATGAAGTCATAATAGAAAATACATGTATTAAGAGCATGCTCTCCACCAACAATTCTCCTCCTATCAATGGAGTGGTGCATAGATCTACTCTCTCTCTCAAGGGGAGGAAGATTGGACTGATTTAATTCTCCCTTAGAGTCATATTGCTACTCCAACTCCACAGAATCCCTGCATGTATGGAGATCCTTGGAATATTCCACCAGCTGTTGGAATTCCCAATAGGGATCTAGTGTGCCCCATAATGACAGTGTTGATAACATGCCAACTGAAGTGGCTGCCATGTTGCTACTCTTCTCCTTGACATCCTCCATGTCCAAGGTGTATGTTGGAGGGCCATACCTCCCACTCTTCTCCTTTTTGTCATTTCCCATGCCAAAGGTATGAGATGGAAGGCTGCTATTCCTTCCTTGTTGCCCTCCTTGATCATGCACATGCCTTAGAGAAGAAGGAAGCTCTTGGGAGTTAGTCTTTTATGGAAGGCTATCATATGTCGAAGGCCTCTTTGTTTTGGCTAGAGCATGCATGTGAGACCACCATCTCTTTTCCAACAAGGAAGAGTGTTCTTCAAACAATTTTGTCTTCTGCTCCAAATCTAGCCTCCCATGCTTCATGATGGTGTCATTTTCTCTCCTTGCAGCATACCTTCTCAATGAAATTTGAGGGGTGAGAATGGATAATGATGTCAAAGGAAAACTGATTTTCCTTTCTCTATACTTTTCCCACACTCTCAGCGTTGTAGCATGTTCTACTAGTTCTCCCTCCTTCCTTGGGTCTATGAAAGGAGCATCAATGTATGAGACATCTTCCATCAAATATGATTCAGGTGGTCTCCAAGATGGTACACCATAGGATAATGATGTCTCATGGTTAATCCCCACGTAAAAAATAGATGGGAACATATCACGACTGCTTCCACTGCACAAATCTATCTCTGATTGCTGTGTGGAAGTACCATGAAACTTGGAGACCCCTCTTAATGGTGTAAGAGTGCCTCTGATGGGAGCCCTTGCCCCATTTTTAGATAGTGGATCAGCTGTGTGACCCCTCCGCTATTCTATCTCATTTCTTGTTAGAAAAGTCACATGATTCTCATGTCCTCCATATGAAAGACTCCCTAGAATCCCTTGCAAAGGTGCAAGAATCCCTCTATTGCAAGTCATTGCTTCATTTCCATCTCCAAATGAAAATAGATTTCCTCCTTCTTGCACAGCGCTGGAGGATCTCCTTTGCTCTTTCTCTCTCTTCTCCCTATTAGTGGAGAATGCTTCATCATCAAGAAATCCTTTACCTTGACTTCTTAGTAAGGGATGAATCCTCAAGTCTTCCTTTCGGGCAAAGAGATCTTGCTGCATTGGGGCCTCTGCCTCTGGTACAAAGTGCAGCAAATTTTCAACCCCTTCAGCAATGTTTAGGATTGGAGTTGGCTCCATGGAATCTTCCAACTGATGCAAAGATTTAGATTTCTTGGGCTTGATCCGCTCCCCCCAAGAAGTCTCAAAATGTCTCTCATCAAATCTTTCCACTACTCTCTTAGTCAATCTTGCATAAGAAGATATGTTCCTCCCTTTCAAGGAAGAAGACTCAAACAACCACCAAGCATAAGCCTTCCCTTGAAGATGCAATGCTGCTACTCTCAAGGCTTCTTCTTCTGATACTTGATGTAGCTGAAAGTATATGCCAATATTCTTTACCCATGACTTGGCTGAGTCTTTGGGTGATCCATCAAATGTAGGTAGAGAGAATCTACCCAAAGTGTGTTTCATGCACCCTTTCCTCCCACTGTAGCTGCAAGATTTTTCTTCTTTGAGTTGATAGAACTCTGGGAAACTGATATGCTCTTTGAATCCCTTTGATTGAGATTCATATTCTTGGATACATTCACCAAGAGATCCCTCCTTTGGTGTTTCTCCTCTTCCTCCTTCCTTTGACAAGAAGGCAGTTGTGCTACTATGTTGTGGACCAGATTGTGTAGCTGAATGCTCACACACATCATATGAAGTAGTGGGGCTATCCTCTTGTGCAAACCTCATCAAGATATTTGTTGATATTCCATTCCTTACTCCCCATATTTCTCCCTCCATCCCATGCAAAGCTTGAGAAATGATGTTAGAGAATTCTACTCCTTTTACTCTTTCAATGGTGTAACTATTTTTCTTCTCTCTTCTCCCATGATACCTTTGATCTCTATCATTGAGAGGTTCTCTTCCTTCTGAAGACATATTGGATCCAATAATTTACAGGTTGTGCTAAATATCTTTCTCTGATTGGATCTGAAATCCACAGGTTGAGCCAAGACTATGCTTTTATACCATTGTAATATTCCAAATCTAGATTGCTCAGCAAAACAGGTCCGAAAAACTCATTTTTTAGGGATGTGTGCTTCATCAAGCCAAGACCAGCCCTTAGATCCATTATATCAGAGCATCTAAAACTTAAATCGAAGAGGAGGCTCAAAAGAAATCACTCTAGGTGGGTTAAACAGATCCCCCACACCTAGTTGTCTTCAGAAATGCCTCAAAGAGAGACTGCAGCAATAACAAAGAATTTTGCCTAGGAAATAATGCAATTTCTATAGAAAATTGATAGGAGGCTCATAAAATATGTCTAGATAGTATTCACAGCAGAAAATAAGTTTACAATTCAATCCATCAAGTATATAGCTAAAAATACAAGACACAGATAGAAGAAATCTCCTCAAAAGAGGGCTACAACCATATGTTTGACAAAAATTTTCCTTGACAGCGTTATTCTTATTGAGTTGCACTATTATATGTTAAATTTCAGATATAGAGTAGATATGTGCATAAAATTTCAGATCTATATCAAATCCATGCACTAGAAGAGCTCCTCTTTCAGATCCCCTTGGAATTTTGGGGTTTGCACCAAGCATGAGAAGTAGATCTGAGATCTAAGAAATAAGATCTGCAGAAATATTCAGGATTACTGAAGCATTTATATTATGCAGATCAGATATTGAATGTACAATTATAGATCTCCTACACAAGATCTCAAAATGAAGAGTGGGTCCTCAACATTCCAGAGCACCCAAACCCCCTACAACACCTCCTATAGAATAACGCAGATCTAGAGTAGAAACTGCACTGTAGGGGTTAGACAGTTGATGGCCCCATGCCAAGATTAGAAATGAGGCTCATCCACTCCAATACAGTTCCTCCAATAGAGTAGAGGCCTGCTTCACTAACAAAGAGCACTGAAATGATTTAGATTTGAAAAGATTTGATCTCCATGAAAATAACGCAGTCCCTCAAGGGAGACTGTGCTGCAGCTGGATTAACTATGTTGGCCTGATGCCAAGATGCAAAAATAAATCTCAACAATGTATTCACTCTTCCAATAGGTTAAAAGACACACTCACTAAGAAGAGGTTCCAATAAAAACTAGATCTTTGCAGATCTAGAGTTCCACTTGCTACAACTCACATAGACAACCCAATCCTAAGCTGAAATGCGCTGTAGATGCACGATGAGGCTTGGAAAAATGCCATATAGTGGACTAGAAAAACAAGGATTCTCCAAGAGCTGCTCAAGGAAGGAGGTGGGAGTTCCTAAAGAGGAAACCCCAACAGAGGTGTGTCTCAACAGAAAAAACCTTCAGAAAATAATAACATCAACAACCTTCTCTTGTTGTCCTCCTCCTTCTTTTATAGGATGGAAGCCCTCTCAAACCCTAAACCACCTCAATGAGTTAACCCTTTTCACATGTGGAGCCTCCATCTAGAACTGCGTTGTGGATCCATGAGGTTTATTGCACCTAGACTGCATTGTTGATTTGGTCAAGATTGACCCAGTCTTGTGCTTTAATCTCATTCACATCTGCAGGAGATTATTTACATGGCCCAGATATGTCTCTATTTACATGGGCATTGATTTATTCATGGATTTTAGGATTTTTACATGTCATCCTTCATATTTTATTCATAAACATGAAATGCAAGATAAAATAAGGAAAAATAAGATATTCCCATTAGCTTGGGCTAAATGGGAATATTACATCTGTGTTGGGGGAAAGGTACCATAAATGAATTATTTTCACTTTACAATAGAGATAAACCACTATGCACCTTATAAAATGGATTATAACACATTTTAGGTTTATTGAAGAGTAATACACACCTTCCCCTCCACCATATTCTCTGGTTTTGTGTATACCATCTTACTAATATAATGACATATCACGTTCAACAAGACCTTCCCTAGGTTTTAAAGGTTAGTATGTAGGTGCTATATTATAATACTTTATATCACACCACAATGGACCTTGTATAAATTATTGATCCAAAAAATAGTAGAATTATGTTGAACTAATCATGTTATGGGTGGGGTTGCAATAGTATGAAGAAGAAAGTTACACAAGAGTAAACCCAAGTCTAGTTTCATTATAAAGTAGGGTTGTTTATAAAATAGGAAATCCTTCATTTAAATAAGATAATGTTAAGAAGCCCAAACATGAGCTTATTTATAATGAATTATATGCAATCTATTCGGTTGAGTTTCCTATGAGCCTACATGGATTACATTGTAGGTTTTTTGATGATCCTTAGCTCTTGTAAAGTAGAGAATATGAGTTAGATGAAAATATCAAACATTTAAATAACATCAAATCATTAGGATGACCATGTAGACTGAGTGATCAATTGCTCTATTAGAATCACCTAAAAGGGCCATCATTATGGGAATTTTGATGTAAAAATGGACCTAAAAACAAAAAATGAACTATCAAAATCAGCTTTACAAATGATATATCAATCATAATGGTGAATATTTTTGGATTGAAAAGAAGAAAGTTAATTTTTAGTCATATTTTTGACTTATATCGTTATAGATATACTCTAGTTAGAAGTGTAGGAACTCATTTAATGTAGATTTAAATTATACATCCAAATAATACCTCATATACATTATTTTGATATACCCATGATGACATATATTTGAAATGCCTGAAAATAAATATCTTGATTTCACTATGGATGAATTAAAGGTATGTAGTGGATACTCATTTTATGCAAAATTTTATTTTTCATCCACTGAATGAGTACACCTGGAGTTGGAGTAAACCTATAAGGAGATGAATTGAAAATGAAATTATTTTTTTTTTTTCCCTTTGAAAGTTAATAAATATTGTTTTAATATTTTCCTTACCAAACCCATTTTAGACCTTAAATTTCCCCTCATGTTTGGAGTATACTTTTTTCAATCATATTCACAAGTTCAAGGTTAGGTTCCTATGATAATAGTATAGCCCTATATTTTTATTGTTGTGCCCCATGTAGCCCCATATTTTTATTTTTGTGCCCCATAGAAGCCCACTATTTTTATATTGTGCCCTTACATTATTATTGTTATATAGCCCTTGATTATATTGTGACCCTTTAGACTCCTATATATACCAATGAGGTATTGTCATTTGTATCATCCAATAACTATTCATTTTTATGATGTAAAAGGAGGTTTACCCATTGAAGATACTTATTTCCAAGTCGTTGATCTATATTTTCTTCTATTTTGTGATTTGGTTACATAAATTTGGTAACAAAGCTCTTGATATTAGGGTTTTGCTTCTTCAAAAAGGTCATATTGTAATTTTCAGCATAACTTTTCTTTTGCGAGATTTAATAAGATGAAATTTTTACCCCATGGAGTCGATATCTTGGTGAACATCGTGTAAAAATTTTCAATCTTGGTTAACTATATTATTGGAGATATGGTCCAAGGAAGTTAGGGTTTCTGCATGCTCCAGAATTCTATCTCAAACAAGTGTTCTGCGTAAAATCCTCATAGCTTTCTCTTTGTGCATAAAATTTGAATTTCATAAGAAAATGTTAAAATTATACAAACTTTAGTTTCTTGGATATAATTTTCAGGGTCGAAGTTTTAAAAAGTGACACATGACATCCCATACAAGTTCCTTCTACTGAACTAGTCCATAATCAGTTTATCTTTAGAAAATCGGCATAAATTTATCTTGGAGAATGCAAAATTATTCTAACTAGTAGAGTTGGAAACAAGACATGGAGGGCTACCACAGAATGAAATTTAAAAATTTGGAGAGCCGAAATCAAAGAGATACAATAGTTGCAAGTTCAATCTTATCAACAAACTCAAAATCAAGTCCTAAAAGGTGTGTATTTTAAATTTGCATAATTTTTATTTGAAAAATTAGTCTAAGTGATTCAAAGGGCTTAGTGAAGCATAGATAACATAATTATGTTTCAATATGAATTGCAACAAAAAAATGGAGATGCCTAGTAAGCCAACAAAAATATTTAATATCATGCATGAATTAGAGGAAGAAATGGAACATGATATATCAAAATTACAAGACCAAGTGCAACAAATTTTTCTCTCGCAACGAGTAACAAAAAATGAATTGGAAGCGATGATGAATGTTAATATGGATGGTTTAGAAGTAAAAATAAAAAGGGACATGGAAGGTTTGAAGGATGGTTTAAATGTAAACATGGTGTTAGCTTTTATAGCATCAGATATGTTCTAGCCATGAAATTTTGTGAGGAGGCTAGAATATATGAGTTACCCAAAACCCTGAAATAGTTTATGGAAATTCCACCTAAAAGTGGCTTAATTTGATTATTAACCATTTTTTTAATTCCTAACTCTAAACTTAGGAAAAATATGTTAATTAATCACTATTAATTAAGTCAAGGTGAGAATAGTATAGAAAATCATATGAATTGATCCAGATATTATCCTAGCCCTCGATTGTGTTTTAATATTAGCCATTGGTGCTCCAACAAAGGATTATAAGAGGGGGAATGATGAGGTAATGGAGAAATCACTTGCAGACTTTGTTTTCAACGACAAATCAATTTCTAGAGTAGAAATAGTGAGTTTCTAGAGAGAGAGTAAGAAATATCAAAGTAGTTTGAGAGAGGAAGGGACAATGATCGAGAGGAAATATTTCCAAATCCAAAGAGGCAGCAGCAAGAGGTTTGAGTTATCCCAGAGAGGCAGTGCAGAGCCTCTGCGCAGTAGCTTCAACAAGGAATTTTGATTTGGTTGTGAGAAAAATCATTCTCAATTCTAGAGGCTAGGAAGAGGTTCTAGAAGGATGGAGAGACGATTTCCTCAACAACTTGAGGCAGAACAAATTCAACAAGGAAATTTTGAGACACACGTGTGGGATACATAACAGAGGAAACACAGAAGGGCTCACGCCGGGGGTTGGACGTCCAGTATTTTGAAGGAAAGTTCTACCATAGATTTCCTATGGAAGAAGGGTAATTCCATTTATTATTTTTCCCAAATTTTATTGTTGTTTGGATTTCTAGTTTGGCATCCATAGATGTACTCATAAATTTTCTGCTCCATAATAAAATAAAACCCTCATCTGCTGCAGTGGTTTTCAAGAGTTGGGTTTTTTCGGGGACTTTTGTCTAGAAATTATTATGTTAATTATATGTGTGTGTGATAGAATTTATTCCAGTGTTTATTCTTCCACAATTTTATTTGCGTAGATTTCAGTGTTCTTTACTCAGTATTTTCCATATAAAATATCAAATAAATTGTTAAATTAAATTAACAATTAGGATAATAATTTCCAATTGCTACCATAGGATTTTGGTTTTCGAATTTTCACATGGGATCAGAGCATAGTTGATTATCTAGAGAGCTCAAAGGCGAAGAGAAAGGAATTTTGGTGTTCAAGGTGGGAATTAGATCAAAATTCCCCATGGGAAGTACAATCGCTTTGTGAGGAGGCCGAATTTCTTGAGGAGATTTAATTTTTCTGAGTGAGTCAAAAAAATTTGATCTCTCTGGATCGAATGATTATAGAGGTAGAGGGAGAAGCTCAGTATTTTGCATTGGGTGCATCTCTAGATGGATGTAAATTTTTTTTCTATAGTTCTCTAGCGAAGAACCTCCATCGGGTGAAAGAAAAACGAACACTGAGGGAAAGTTTCTCTCAAGGAACTTCTAGTCTTGGAGGTTCGAATTTCCAATTGCAGATCAATAAAAGAGAAATAGTCGAGCATAGGGAAAGAGGGAGGTTTAGAAATTTATTAAAGGTGGCCACTGCTAGGCTATGAGATCGGGACAAGTTGGATGGTGCTTCCAACTATTTCATTTGGAAGACAAGGATCTCCTTCCTTCTAGATGAATTTGGCTTGAAGGCATATATAAGATAATGTGGTGGCAGTTCCCATGGATGCAGATCAGCTGAAGCAGTACAAAAAGGAGATGGCATAGGTAAAGAGATTGATCCTAGATGGCTTTTGGTATCATGTAGTCTTGCATACAGATGGTAAGGATACTACTAATCATATTTTGGATTCTCTCGCCAAATTCTATCAGGGTACTTCCAAGCAGTGGAAGATGTATCTCAAGGAGAAGATAAGATGCATCTGGATGCAGAAAGGGGAAGGAATAGACCTCTTCCTTGCTGGAATTTAGGAGGTCGGAGATTAGTTTTCAGTTGTTGGGGCAACGCCTCAACCCAACAAGCTAGTGATATTGGCTCTCAACATTATCTTTGAGGAGTGGAAGTATTTGTCCAAATTATATTGGGCAGAGCCACGCTACCAAGATGGAACAGTATGTGGGATGAATTGCAGTAGAAATATTTTATACAAGCTCTTTTTAAGAGGTCCATTAGTGGCAGCAGTAGTGGGTAGGAGATAGTCAAAGAAAAGGATAATGTGGCCCTTGCATATAAGGTTCCCAGTCAGGGACAAGGGGATCAAAGGAAGAAGAAGAAGGACCTCTCGAAGGTCAAGTGCTTTAGGTGTGGTGATTTTTTCAAATAAAGTACCCAGTTTCCTCTCAGGAATAAATTCAAAGAGGAGTAGTAGGAGCAGTAGGAAACTTCTGTAGAGATCAATAATATTTCCTCTAGGTTGGAGGAATACTTTTCTATGCTCACCGATATACGTCCAAGAGTGAGGTGGGGTGACTTGGTATTTTAGCCCTAGATCCCTACAGATGGGAAGGATCCATGAGGAGTACACCTCTTGGATAATTACCTAGCCACAGGGGAACATATTATTCAATAGCAAGATGGACTAGTGGCATTTGGTGGAGTCATATTCCAAAGTGACAGTTGTAGAGACTAGTAGCAGACAGATGGTGGGAAACATAGTGCAGAGTTGGTAGTAGTACAAATGGCATAGTGAAAATTCACCAGTAGTGCATATTTCTCAGTGACACTATAGATGCTAGTCGGAGTAAGGACTTGGGTGAAATATGCATCATACTAAACAATTTTTTTTCTTCAGTTTTGGATGTTTTTTTGTTGCATATGCAACATATGTCGATGAGAGGGAGTTGTAGTGCAGATGCAGTGTTAGCAGTAGTTCAGTAGGGTTAACAAGAAAAAAATGAAACTCGTATCAAATTTGCACAGTATTTGGTGGGTATAAGTAGTAAGACATAAACAACGCGACAAAATATGATACAGAGAGAGAGTGTTGTGGAAGTAGGTACGACACTAGAACGCATTCCTCGCTAATTGAGAGTGTTATTTTTCGTACCATCGGATGTGTTCTAGCCTTGAAATTTTATGGAGAGGCTAGAATACATGAGTTATCCAAAACCCATAAATTAATTATGGAAATTACGCCTAGAAGTGACTTAATTATATTGTTAACCATTTTTTTAATGTTTCCTAAGTCTAAACTTAGGAAAATGGGTTAATTAATCAGTATTAATTAATTCAAGGTGAGAATAGTCTAGAAACTCACACAGATCAATCCAGAAATGGTCTTATCCATCGATTATGTTTTAATCTTGGTTGATGGTGCCCCAACAGAGGATTATAAGAGGGGGTTGATGTGGTAATGGAGAAATCACTTGCATAGTTTGATTTAATTGGCAGGTCGATATCTAGAGTAGCAACAGTCAGTTACCGAAGAGGGAGTCAGAGAGATCGAATCACTATTAGACAAGAAGGGATAGTGATCTAGAGAGGCAGCAGTAAGAGGGCCGAGTTATCCCAGAGAGGAAGCACAGAGGATCTGTGTAGTATCTTCATAAAGGTAGTTTGATTTGCTTGTGAGAAAAATTGTTCTCAATTCCAAAGGTCGGGAAGAGATTCCAGAAGGCTTGAGACATGATTTATTTAGAAACTGGAGGTATAAAGACTTCAATAGAGGAATTTTCAAGCCACATGTGTGGGATACAGAGTGAGGAAGTGAAAAAGAGCTCACGTTGGGGTTTGTATGACCAGTTTGCTGAAGGCTAGTTGTGCTAGAGATTTCCTATGGGAGAAAGGTAATTCCCTTCAGTATTTTGCCTATATTTTCTCTTTTTTTATATTTCCAGTTGGGAATCCATAGATGTACTCAGATTTGACTGCTACATAATAAAATAAAACTGTTATATATTGCATCGAGTTTCCCTAGTTGGGTTTTTCCAGGGACTTTCGTAAAAAAAAATTGTGTTAATTTTTTGTGTGTATGCTAGCATTTCTTCCGGCATTATTCTTCTACAATTTTATTTTTGTAGATTGCAGTGTGATTTATTTAGTATTTTTTGTAGAAAACATAAACTTAAATTAACAATGAGGATAATAATTTCGAGTTGTTGGAATAGGATTCTAGTATTGGAATTTTCACACCTGGGGCTGGAAGCAATAATGAATGTAAAGGTTTAAGGGTTGAAGGAATGTTTGACAAAAATTCTGCAAGAAAGGCTTCCTAGTGGTGATAAGGTATTCCATGAAAATAAGGATGGCTAAAAAAGGAATATGAATTATGATTTTAAGGAATCAAATAGTGGGTCGAAGACTAAACACATTCCAGATATCGATATCAGGAAGTTTGATGGCAAGGATTTGATAACATGAATACTAAAAATGGAGCAATTATTCGATATAAATGATGTGCCACACACACAAAAGGTACGCAATACATATTTATATTTATAACCCAATTAGTTTGTGTGGTATTGATGGATTTGTTCTCGTAAATAAATTGTCACTTGGGTATATTTTTTTTAAATAGGAATCAATACTCTTTGTATTAAATTCGTGCCCGATCACAACAAATACCTGAGAAAATTACATTTTCACATTGTTCAAGAAGATATGGGATATCAAACTATAGCTAATTACCCTCACCCATATTACAACAAAAACCCCATAGCCTATCAGTACTCTTATTTTCCATGTAGAGTATATATGACAAAATTGGAACAAAAACCATAAACACTTGTAATAAGACATTACAAAAATGACTAATTAGTAGAATATCCTTGATGTTTGAGGTCAAAGTCCCAATTCAACTCCTTTGTTGGGCTTTTTGAATAGGCACCCTACAAGTTGATGTCTAAAAAAATGTTTCGGAGTGCGTAAACCTCATCCTATAAAAACAAAATTCAATGTAGCAGAGACACAATTATGTCAAAGGTGTTGTAACACGAGACATTTGGGTTGTATAACAAAACAAACAAGGCATATATTTGAGAATTAATTGTTGCATGATTTTTTTTGTAGTGGTCACAAATGAATTATGTTGATGAGTTAGAAGTCGAATAGCTTGAGTCCATGTAAGGGAAAATTGAAGATGTAGCCGAGAGAGAAAGGAAAGACGAACTGTGGAAAGAAAGGAGATAAGTCGTAGGCTGCCAATAAAATCCCTAAGACTTAGAATATTTTGGCGAAATAGCCAGATGACACAAATAGAAATTTCAAGGCTAATTATAGAAACAAAACCCTGATAAGAGTGGAGAAACACTATTAATTCCAAATTCTAACATTCATACCATGAGCAGAGACCACAAATCTATCAGGACTATTCCAAATTATTGCAAAGACAAGGAAAAATAAAATTGAGATGTTTAACTCAAAACCAGAGAGGGAAAATTTCCAAATTACCCAACTAAAATGATGCTTAGTCCATGAATGGAGCTCACAATAGTTGATGTCTCAAAGAGAAGTTTTAATTTCATTTTTGACCTTCCAATTTCTCAAACATTTAGATTCCACTCTTGCTACAAAAGCTTCCCACTTCCAATTTCTAAGAGAATAAAATAACTAGAACCCACTTTTCTTTCAAAGCGTGAATACTATTATGCTTCCTCCCTTCAATTTATTAACGTTACCATCTGAGGGCCACATACAACTTTCAATTTCCCATTATGAATTCCATTGTCTCATGATAGTGCAATTATAAAAAATCTAGCTAAGAAGACAACTTCCTCATATTGTGCCATGAGTTGAAGGTTATAGGTAGGTCCAATCTTCACCGATATTATTAAATTATGAATTATTTCAAATATAAAACCTTATAAAACCATAAAATATTAAATAAGGGTGAGCTTGATCTTTGCAGAAACTATTAATTTCAGCACACTTGCATGAGGCCAACTTCCCAATCATGCCACAGTGGGTCGGTGTGAGGTATGCGATGAATTCATTATTGGATATGAAGGATTAATACAATGTATTAAGTTAACATAAGAAACAAGAGGATATGGGAGGGGAGATAGGGTATGGAGGGGGTGTGACTTATCATAAGAGAAAGGGGTAGGAATCGGGGTTATAAGGGAGTCAGCCATGGGCATCGATAGGGAGTAGAGAAACTATATTTAGGGGGAATAAATGAGTTAAATAGGAGCATAATTAAGGAATAGTAACATATCCATGAATACCATTTATATGAGTTTTTTCTTGGCCCAAAATACATGATTGATTGGCTAGGAAATCTACTTCATAATTGAGATTTTAGAGTATGTGGAAAGAGGTGCTTGAGAAAGATAGAAGAATAATTTTGATACAATGAAACAATAAACTAAACATGTTATATGTAGGTGGGGTGTCACTTCTCAAGTGTCGAATAACGGGGAAAGAGTATCCTAGGATGGTGAGATCTTGAACACCCAGGTTGTGAGCTATTATTAACCCCAGGTAGATCCCATACATTTCTACTTGGTTGTTGGATTTTCTTCCAACTACACACGAAATTTTTTCAATAATTATTCATTCGATATTTAGTAAAATCCCTCCCCCTCCTACCACCCCTATATTTCACATTTATTAACCATGAAATTGAAGGGCCCAAGACTAATTTTTTTCCTTCTTTCAAATTTTTTTTGGGGATAAAGATGTAGCAACCAAATAGGATTTGAATTGTGTTTATTTGAAGGAAGAGGGATAAGAGGATGAAGAATAGCCCAGGGAGCCAGCCATTGTTGCTATAGAGAGTCCAAGGGATTCTTAAAGGATGGTGGGTTATATGTAAAACAAAGGGAGAGGTATTTATGAGTAGCATATCTTGTAGGGATTGATATAGATTTGAAAATGGCATTTTTTGTGGAAAGACATATCTTCCAACAAAGGTATTTGGGGAGAGTGTTATAGATCATTTTGAGGGACTATTTAGTCTAAAGGGAGCCTGAATAGGATTTATGCCAAGATGAGAAAAGGATATGAACTTTTGTTGGACATCGGACTTTGGGAAAGAGGGGGCATAGGGATATGTTCCAAACAACAATAGTATACGAACATGAAAGAAAAATATGAGAGATAAACTCCTCCAAATTCGCATAGAGGGGGAACCTTGTGGGTCTGAGCAATGCCACAGTTTCAGATATATTCAGGAATTAAGATTTTCTTATGTAATAATAGCCAAAAGAAATAATTCACCTTGGGGATTTCATTGGATCTCCAAATCCTACCCGAGATGGAGGAATTCACCAGAACCTGAAATTGGAAGAGGGGAGTATTATATCCTCCTTTAAATCTATAAGCCTGATAAGTTCCTACCCATGTTATCCATTTCCTTTTGATTGAGCGATGCACAACCATTAAGTTTACTCTTCAAAATTTCTTTAGTATATTTCGAAATGTCAGGAACAACATCTAACTTCCAATATTTCTAAAGACCTTCCATGACCGAACGTGAAAATTGAGAAAGGGTGTCTATGCTCGCCTGAATTAGGTGCTCCCTCAAGGGCCGAACGGATTCCTCCTGGAAGAATTTTTGGTGGCCAAAGATAAAGTATTCCCAAAGCCTATTTTTTTTCCCATTACATAGAATCCAATAGAGGTGACCATTGATTAATGTAGAATAAGATGCAATGGGTTTCCAGATTGGGGATTATTTATGTCATATTGTGTCCATGGTGTAGATATTTATTGTTGGGACAAATACTGAGAGGGGGGGGTGAATCAGTATTTAGGGAAAAACTATTTTTCTTTTCTTTTTCTTATGTTACAGTACTGCATCCAACATGTATATCCAGATATATTATTGTTTCTTTACTTAGATCATTGCATCAGATAAGCATTAAGCATGAACAAAAATAACAGAACAAACCATAAAACATACACAACACATATGAACACCATGATTTAAGGTGGAAACCCAATTTGGGAGAAAACCACCACTGCTGTAATCTCAGCCTTCAATATTTATTATAGAGAAAACTTCTTACAATATATGTTGGTGTAGACTTATACCAGCATGTAGGCACCCACCTGCAGAAGGCTACAACCTTCTCTCTTTTACCATCTTCCACTAGAAGGGAGCTACAACCCCCTCTCTAAAGGCTTCGACCCTTAGCACTACTGTGGACCTCGTTTCATCAATTTTCATACTAGATCTACCAGTTTCCATACGACGTACCTTGTCGGTCACCAGATTTATTTATTTTCTGTATATTCACACCAGTTCTTCATGATATCGTCCGTCATTCAAACCAAAGATTTATCATCGTCAGATTATATTCATGGGTGCATCGTAGTCTCAGATTTATCAGTTAAGAACAGAGCTCGCCCATACAGATATTCTTTTTAGAAAATTTATTCACAACCCTTACAATGCACACATCGTTCTTTATTTTTCTTCTCCTTATATAGTTTTCCCTTTATTAAAACCATGAGTCAAAACCATGAACCACTAGTGGTAATCCTTTTAGTTTGTACCACGAGGCTTTTTATCTCTTCTTAATTTATTTATCAATTTTAAACAAATTGACAAATAATTATATTTACAACTTTTTGAATTCCCAAGCCTTATATCTAAAGTTTAACCCTTTGGACTTTATAGAAACATCCAACGCTTCCAAATAAATCAATATTGTGATAAAACTTTGACCCCGGGCCCACATACATAGTTAATATCCAATCCAATATGCCCATTATACCATAGTAAACCTCATGCAAGTCCAGCGTCCGAACACCGTTAGATCAGCAGGCTTCTAGATCAATGGTGTGTATGCATATCGCTCGACCTCCGATGCCGAACATTAACGGGCGATGGCCCGTCGTACCTATGTTAATATTCGCGCACCTTCAACAAATGATGACCGTCCGATGACCCCTTCCCAGATCAATGGTGCTCAATGATATCGCTGGGCATCCTGGGTCGAACTATAACACGTGATGGCGCATAGTGAAAAGTGGTTTTGTAAAATCGTACAGGGCACGTGTCGAGTATTCTATGGAATCGCTCCTCATCCAAGAAATACTGCTTACTCCGCATAGGTGGTGCGATGAAAACCGTAAACCACCTTTACTATTCACACGGTCATGGTTCCGCTCTTCTACGCAGGGTTCCGTCGCCTTTTAAATGTTTCGCTACTCCATTAATCTGTGCCATCTCCCATCAACTCCCTCATCAGATACAGAGTATCATTCAACCCTTCCAATTACACAGGACATCATTTGACTCCATTACAGAGATTATTCACACAGAGGTTAAGGGGATTCCATACAAGAATTACATCAGTCAATACACATATAATACGCATATCCTAACTCTGCGACGATGATTTCATTCTTCTCTGGGCACCGTAGGTATCCTCTGTTTCATCTGTTGCCTTTGCTACCTCTCTGTTTCTTTTTCCTTCCTGTCTTTGCTTTGCCAATTCCTTTGCCATCAATGACAATATTTCCAACAATCTCCCCCTTTGGCATTGATGGAAATATTCTTCCTCTGATGGCCTTACAGAATCCATTTGTTTCTTTTCCTCCCCCTTTGACATCAATGGTAAATATTTTGATCAAGATCCTTTAAACCGATAATGCCATGCTCCCCCTGAGATCATGCTTCATCTTCAAACACAATATGACCAACAATTCCTCCTTTTCATATGACCAATGCTCCCCCTGAGCCTGTGCAATCAGAGATGCCTAATCAACACCTTACAACCAATGTAATATTATGTATTTAAGTAGACCTGATCCTCTGCTTGGCAGAGACTACTCCCAGTTTCTATCTGAGATATTTGAACGCTTCCTTGGGTAGAGGTTTGGTAAATATATCAACAACTTGTTCTTTGGAGGAAACATACTCCAATTTCACCTTTTGTTCAATCACTTGTTCATGTAAGAAGTGATATTTGATGGGAATGTGCTTCGTCTTGGAATGAATAACAAGATTATTTGAGATACTGATAGCACTTGTATTATCACACATAATGGAGATAGGAGGTGAACATTTGATTTGAAAGTCTTGTAGGGTTTGCATCATCCAGAGAATTTGAGTGCAACATGATGTAGTAGCCACATATTATGCTTCTGTTGTAGATAAGGCAATGGAGCTTTGCTTCTTGCTGAACCAAGATACTAACCGGGGCCCCATATAGAATGCACCACCACTAGTGCTTTTCTGATCATCAACACTTCCAGCCCAATCTGCATCAGTGTATGCATGAAGAGTAAGATCAACATTCTTTTGATACCATAGTCCAAAGTCTTGAGTTCCTTGTAGATATTTGAATATTCTTTTCACAGCCTCAAGATGAGACTCTTTTGGATTAGCTTGGAATCGTCCAACAATCCCAACTACATTCATGATATTTGGTCTTGTCCCAGTGAGATAAAGTAGACTTCCTATCATAGATCTGTATTCAGGTTGATTCACCGTGGGAGAATCATCATTAGAACTGAGATTACATCCGGTTATCATTGGTGTACTTACAGGTTTGCAGTCTTCCATGCCGTACTTCTTCAGGATTTGCTTGAGGTATTTTGATGATGATAAGAATATTAATCAGTTCTCTGTTGCACTTGCAAGCCAAGAAAGAATGTTAGTTCCTGCCCAAAGATATTTCAAATTCTTGCCGCATATCGGTTGTACCGACTACGTACTCTTTATTACTTCCAAAAATGATATCATCAACATATACAACCACAATCAATAGTTTGTCATTTGGTAGCCCGGTATAAGTTGCTATCAGCAGACCCTTTTGAAAATCCTTGTTGATGAAGATATTTGTCAAGACGATAGTACCATGCCCTTGGAGCTTGTTTGAGACCATATAAAGCCTTTTTAAGTCTACAAACAAGTTTTTCATCATTTCCCAAAACAAATCCTTCTGGTTGTTCTATATAAACTTTTTCTTCTAGATCACCGTTGAGAAAAGCAAATTTAACATCCATTTGATAAACTTTGATTTGTTGGAAGCTTGAAAAAGCAAGAAACATTCTTATGGCTTCAAGTCTGGCTACAGGAGAAAAGGTTTCTTCAAAGTCTATACCTTCTTGTTGAGCATACCCCTTGCAAACAAGTCTAGCTTTATTTCTTATAACATCCCCATTCTCATTTAACTTGTTTTTGAATATCCATTTAGTTCCAATGAAATTTTTGTCATGAGGTCTTGGTAGTAATTCCCAAGTGTGATTCTTTTCAATTTGATCAAGCTCTTCATTCATGGCTTGAATCCAACATTCATCTTTGCTAGCTTGACTGACACTGTGAGGTTCAATAGTGGATAGACATGCCATATTTCTAGAAGATTCTACAAGAGTCCTTCTTGTTTGTACACTTGATCCCTTTTCTCCAAAAATTTGAGATTCTGGATGATTCTTTTGAACATATCTAGATGGAGCCTTTTCGGAAAAATCATCTTCGGGTTCTTCACTAGGTTCACTGTTTGTATCATTACTATTTGATGTAGAAGGATATGTTGGAAATATGATGTAGAGTGTTGTCCTTGATGGCAACCCACTTGATAGCGTGTTGTCCTTGAATGGCAACCCACTTGATGAAGATGATGGAAACCTACTTGATGAAGTTATGCTTGATAGAATATGTCTTGATGAACTTGTTAAATGATGTAAATCTGATGTATCTACAGTGAGTACAGAAGGTAATTAAGAAAGGAATTCATTATGCGCTAGATCTATGATGAAAAGAGTATGTCTCAAGGCATATGCGGATTTGTCTAATAGAAGTTGTGTATGCACGCGGGAAATGATGTGCCAAGTCGCATATGGTCAAAAGCGCTCATAAAGTGAAAAACCAGGGGTAAGCACCATGGTATTGACCCATTTTATTGAGTAATGATTTGTCTATGTGACCCCGTTCAGGAATACCATCGGAAGTAATGTGGTTTTTGCTCATGGTATTGAAAAAGGGTAAACCTATATAAAGAGAAGAAATTCATTGCGCAAATCATGAGTGTGGGTGCAAGATGTCTGAGCTTAAATGAATACTTCTCTCTAAAGTATATCTGAATGGAAAGGGTTACAGTTGAATGATAGATCTAAATGCATGATGCACCAATGATGAAGAAGGGTATCTAGATCTGAAAGATACTTGTATTTGCTAGATCTGTTTTATGGAATGATTATATTTGAGATGAGGCGAACATCTGTCTGAAGTAAAGGGTAAAATCTGTGTGATGTATCTATTCTAAAGAATTGCAATGACATAAATGTCTGAAGAACCATACGATAGTTCGCCAAAGAGGAAGCGCGTATATACGCAGGTTTGCTGAAGTGAGAGCGCGTATGGGCAGAGAAATTAGCTCTGTAATATGTACAGAGGTATATGCGGGTTTATGTGCATGAAGGCACATATATACGCGATATCAGTGAAAGGAAAGCGCGTATGAAAAAATAGGGTTTTCTAAAGACTATGGTATGAGATGTCTGATCTGTTCTGTTGTGTTACTGCTATCTGATCTGGGTTGTCTGAATTGATAAGTGTCAGTTTGATGTATGGTTGAGCTTAAATATATGGAGTAGGTCCAGTGTGAAAATTGATGAAACGTGGTCCATAGAGGTGCAGAGGGTTGTAGCCTTCAGTCAGGGGGTTGAAGCTCCCTTCCAAGTGAGGTTGGTAAACGAGAGCAGGAGGTCGTAGCTCCCTTCCAGGTGAGGCTGGTAAACGAGAGTAGGGGGTCATAGCTCCCTTCTAGGAGAGGCTGGTAAATGAGAGCAGGGGGTCGGTGCTCCCTTCCAGGAGAGTCTGGTAAACGAGCGTAGGTGGGTGCCTGCGTGCTGGTAGGAGTCTACGCCAACACATTGTTGTAAGATGTTTTCTCTATAATAAAATGTTGAAGGCTGAGCAATGACAACGGTGGTTTTCTCCCGACTTGGGTTTCCACCTAAAATCCTGGTGTTCATGTGTGATTCTTATGTGTGATGGTTTAATCTGTTCTTACTGCACATGTTTACTGTTTATTGAACATCTGATGAATGAATGATGGAATGATATAAGTAAAGAATTAATGGCATAATTAGATCTCTGTGTATACGCGAGTTTCATAAAGGGTATCCGCATATATATGCGAGTTTATATCGGGAAAGTAGTGTATGAGTTTTAGAAGTAAGAAAAAAGTGAAAAGGTTGAGTATGCCCTAAATACTGATTCAATTTCCCCCCCCTCTCAGTATTTTTCCCAACAATTGGTATCAGAGTGGGTCCTTCTGCAGAAGCTTGATCGCTTGAAGGAGATCCGTCGCAATGGGAAGTCATGAAGGATTAATGTCTATAAAGCCACCTCTATTCAATGGAAGCAATCTGATATTCTGGAAGGTACGAACAAAAGCATATCTGCAAAGTCTTGGTGCAGAAGTATGGGCAATCATGGAAGAAGGCTATCAATATTCGGCAAGTATTCCTACTAACACGGCTGAAAGGAAGAAGTATGAAATCAATGCCAAAGTAGTCAATGTCCTATTAGGAAGAATGTTTGAATCAGAATTTGCTAAAGTGATGCAACTAAAATCAGCAAAAGAAATATGGGACAAAATCATTTTGAGCTATGAAGGAGATACAAAGGTAAAAAGTGCAAAACTCCAAACTCTCAGAATTGAATATGAAAATTTAAGGATGCATAGTGATGAAAGTATTGCCAGTTTCTTTTTACGTCTAGATGATATTGTAAATCGAATGAGAAATTTGGGTGAAACCATGGCCGATACTACTCTGGTGGAAAAAGTCTTAAGATCCTTGACTTCAAAATTTGACTCTAAAGTTTCAGCTATTGAAGAAAGGAAAGATCTGCAAACTCTTACTATTGTTCAATTACATGGTATTCTGACTGCTTTTGAAATGAGACAAGGAGGTCCTTCTCAAATCAAAGAAGTTGCTTTTAAGGCGTCTGCAAAAGGAAAAGAAAAGGAAGTTGTCAAGGAATCCAGCTATATATCTGAAGAAGAAGAAGAAAATTTTGTGAGAAGACTCCAACTAGGAACCGGAAGATTCAAAGGTAAGCTTCCTTTCAAATTTTTTGATTTTGGAAGAGTTGGTCATTATGCTGCAAAGTGTCCTTATAAAGAAACATCTGCTAAAGGAAAAGAAGTAGTAAGAAGGAATAAGAACCGATCTAGCTCTAAGAAAAGTTACTATGCTAATGAAGACAGTGATGGGTCATCTGATAGTGAGGAAGAATGTGAAGAAGATCTTAGACTTCTCATGGCATTTGAACAAAGAGAAGAAAAGGATACTTTTGTGGATGCTTTAGAGGACAATGATTTTCTTGAAGAAAACAATCAACTCAAAGTATACCTAGAAGAAAATAAGATCATCATAGAATCTCTGAATAATCAGATTGAAGAAGAAAAGAAGCACAGGGAGAAAGCAGAATGTGAAGTGGTAAGTCTAAGAAAAGAATTGGAGAAAGTTCAGACTCTGAATCTCAGACTTACTAAAGGATCAGATACCTTAGATGAAATTATCAAGGCTCAATGTTCTCCTCTCATAAAAACAGGTCTTGGATATATTGGAGAATCCTCTCAGGCTTCAGCATTGAACTATCTAAAGGCAGCAACAACTGGTGTACAATATTCTACCTCTCAACAAGGAAGCAAGGATTCTTTACAGGTAAAGTAGGATCATCTCACTTCAAGGAACACTAACAGGAATAACTTTCAAAGAAGCTCCAACCAGCAGGTAAACCCAAATAGAAGATTTCATGATTACAAAAATTTCTACTTCAATGGACAATGTTTTGCATGTCACAATTTTGGTCATAAAGCTGCTCAATGTGTTGCTTACAAAACCATCATGACAAGAGAAGCAAGAAAGAAAAGGTTGGATACTGAACCAAAGAAGAATACCTATAACAACTTTTCTCCTCTTCAAAATGAAGTTGAATGTGCTTATTTCAATAACTTTGGCCATGAAGAATCTGAATGCAGGAGCAAAGTCCAGCCAAAACAGCGCTTTCCCTCAAGTTCCAAATTATGGAAAAAGAAGGAATTACAGGTTGAAAATTGTGGGATAGCATTATTTGCAAAAGGTGAAGAAAATCAATGGTACATTGATAGTGGATTCTCAAGACACATGACATGTGACAAAAGCAAACTTCTTGCATATAATGCTCTAGAAAAAGAAAAGAAAGTTACATTTGGAAATGATTCTCCTGTTGTAATTAAAGGAAAAGGGTTCGTGTTTCTAAAAGAAAAGGTGAAGGCTAATGATGTCATGTATGTGGATGGATTAAGGCATAATCTGTTAAGTGTAAGTCAATGTGTGATCAAGGAACTGAAGTTGTCTTTAGTTCAAAAGAATGTGTGGTTCGTGATCTGGATATACGTAAAACTATTATAAAAGGGAAAAGAACTCCAAGCAACCTATATATATTGAAGAACTGTAAAGATCAATGTTACCTAGCAAATCTTCAGAAAATTGGCTATGGCATAGAAGGCTGGGGCATCTGAGCTTCTCTCAAATCAACAAATCAAGTAGACTTAAAGTTGTTCGTGGTCTTCCCAATATTACTCTACCAGAAAGTATCATATGCAAATCTTGCCAATTCGGTAAACAAATCAGAGTACAATTTAAGGCCAAGGAAGGTTCATCAAGTAGGCCACTTGAACTCATTCATACAGACATATGTGGACCTATGAAGAAAAAGTCACCACGTGGTGAAGAATATTACATCTTATTTATTGATGATTTCTCTAGAATGTGTTGGATTGGTTTCATTAAACACAAAGATGAAGCATTTGAGAAATTTCAGATCTTCAAAGCTCTGGTTGAAAATGAATTAGATATAAAAATCAAGTGTCTTAGATATGATCGAGGAGGAGAATATACATCAAATGAATTCCTTGAATTTTGTGAACAACATGGAATAAAAAGACAGTTCTTTGTAGCTGGCACTCCACAACAAAATGGCGTAGTAGAAAGAATGAATAGAAGAATTCAACAAATGGCTAGAGCTATGCTTGATGATTCTGGAACACCTGACACTTTCTGGGGAGAAGCAGCACATACAGCAGCAAACATTCTCAACAAGGCACATGTTCGGGTAAATAGTGATAAAACTCCATATGAACTCTTGTATGGTAATTCTCCCTCTATAAAGCATTTTAGAGTTTTTGGAAGCAAATGCTTTATCAAAAATAATGATGAAAAGCTTGGCAATTTTGAACGTAGAGCAGATAAAGGAATATTTCATGGTTACTCATCTTCAAGCAAAGCATACAAATGTTACAATGAAAGGCTTCGAAAGATTTTTGAATGTATTGATGTTGTTATTGATGAGTCTCCTGCAGCTCCTAAAGAAGAAAATCAAACAACAAAAGAAGATGATGGCAATTCTTGTCCTTCTACATCAAGTAGAAATGATATAGACAATGGATCCAATGAAGAATCTGAAGATGATGTATCTGAAAAAGCTCCATACAGATATGTTCAAAAGAATCATCCTGAATCACAAATTCTAGGAGACAAGGAATCAGGGGTACAAAAAAGAAGGACTCTTGTGGGATCCCCTAGCTATCTGGCACTTCTATCCAAAATTGAACCACATAATGTCAATCAAGCCAGCAAAGATGAATGTTGGATTCAAGCCATGAATGAAGAGCTTGATCAAATTGAAAAGAATCAAACTTGGGAATTGGTACCAAGATCACATGATAAAAATGTCATTGGAACTAAATGGATATTCAAGAACAAGTTAAATGAGAATGGGGATGTTATAAGAAAAAAAGCTAGATTGGTGTGCAAGGGGTATACTCAACAAGAAGGTATAGACTTTGAAGAAACTTTTTCTCCTGTAGCTAGACTTGAAGCCATAAGAATGTTTCTTGCTTTTTCAAGTTTTCAGTGAATCAAAGTTTATCAAATGGATGTTAAATCTGCTTTTCTCAATGGTGATCTAGAAGAAGAAGTATATATAGAACAACCGGAAGGATTCATTTTAGGAAATGATGAAAATATTGTTTGTAGACTTAAAAAGGCTCTATATGGTCTCAAATAAGCTCCAAGGGCATGGTATTATCGTCTTGAAAAATATCTTCATCAACAAGGATTTTCAAAGGCGTCTGCTGATAGCAACTTATACACAAAAATTGAAAATGATAAACTATTGATTGTGGTTGTATATGTTGATCATATCATTTTTGGGAGTAATGAAGAATCTATGAGTAAAAAATTTTCTTCTGTCATGCAGCAAGAATTTGAAATTTCTTTACTTGGGGAACTAACATTCTTTCTTGGCTTGCAAGTGCATCAAATTGCAGATGGTATATTCCTATCACAAGCAAAATATCTTAAGAAAATTCTGAAGAAGTATGGCATGGAAGAATGCAAACCTGTAAGTACACCAATGATAACCGGATGAAATCTCAGTTCTCATGATGATTCTCCCATGGTGAATCAACCAGAATACAGATCAATGATAGGAAGTCTACTTTATCTCACTGGGACTAGACTAGACATTATGCATGCAGTTGGGATTGTTGGACGATTCCAAGCTAATCCAAAAGAGTCTCACCTTTAGGCTATCAAAAGAATATTCAAATTTCTACAAGGAACTCAAGACTTTGGTCTATGGTATCCAAAGAATGCTGATCTTACTCTTCATGCTTACACTGATGCAGATTGGGCTGGAAGTGTTGATGATCGGAAAAGCACTAGTGGTGGTGCATTCTATATGGGACCTCGGTTATTATCTTGGTTTAGCAAGAAGAAAAATTCTATTGCCTTATCTACAACAGAAGCAGAATATGTGGCTACCACATCTTGTTGCACTCAACTCCTTTGGATGATGCAAACCTTACAAGATTTCCAAATCAAATGTACATCTCCTATCTCCATTATGTGCGATAACACAAGTGCCATCAGTATCTCAAAGAATCCTGTTATGCATTCAAAGACCAAGCACATTCCCATCAAGTATCACTTCTTACGTGAACAAGTGCTTGAACAAAAGGTGAAGTTGGAATATGTTTCCTCCAAAGAACAAGTTGCTGATATCTTTACCAAACCTCTGCCTAGGGAAGCGTTCGAATATCTAAGACAGAAGCTGGGAGTAGTCTCTGCCAGTCAGAAGAACAAATATGTTTAAATTCTGAATATTAAATTGGATACGCGGGTTTCCTGAAAGAAATTAGCATATATACGCGCGTTAATATACAGAAAACCGCGTATGAGTGGTTGCTGACAATTTTCTCAGGATCAGCATTTCTTCAGCACAAGCTGTGGTGCTGTTCGGTATCTCTGATGAGAAGAAGATAGGTACAGGAAGTACAACTTCAGGGGGAGATGGAGGAATGTGAAAATTTCTATACTTCACTTTCCATACGCGGGTTCTATGAACCAAAGCTGCGTATACATGCGAGTTCCATCAGACACAGTTGCGTATGAATTGATGATAAGAGAATTTATATGATAGCTGAAGATCTGGAGCAGAGGTTCAGGGGGAGCATTGATCTTGATGAGTATAATGCATTGTTAGCATTATGATGATTCTGAAAAATGATATATTTCTTGAGGTCTTTTTGGTATTTTTCATGTTTGTAATTTGATGAAAAGGTCATGTTGAGACCCATGATGTAAAATTGTAATATTCAGTCATGTAAGGACTTGTCAAATTTGTAAACCCACTTGGTTGGGTATTTGAGTCTCATATGTAAATCCACTTGGTTGGCTCTTTGATGTAAGTATGAGTCCTTGGTGATAGGAAGGTCATAGAGTCATGTGCTTCATTGAAAAATATGTTTGAAGATTACATCAAACATCAGATCTGCAGAACACTTTGATCTGCCCTTTGCCCTTGATGTCAAAGGGGGAGAGTGACATGGTGTTTATATGAAGAGAATGAATTGTGTCAAAGAATGGTGAGAGTGATATGGTGTCATTGTATTCTTAATGTACCTATCTGTTGTGGTGATCAAACACCATCGTGGTTTCCATCAAGTCCAAAGGGGGAGATTGTTGGCAATATGATGTAGAGTGTTGTCCTTGATGGCAACCCACTTGATAGCATGTTGTCCTTGAATGGCAACCCACTTGATGAAGATGATGGCAACCTACTTGATGAAGTTATGCTTGATAGAATATGTCTTGATGAACTTGTTAAATGATGTAAATCTGATGTATCTACAGTGAGTACAGAAGGTAATGAAGAAATGAATTCAGTATGTGCTAGATCTATGATGAAAAGAGTATGTCTCAAGGCATACGCGGATTTGTCTAATAGAAGTCGCGTATGCACGCGGGAAATGACGTGCCAAGTCGCGTATGGGAAAAAGCGCTCATAAAGTGAAAAACCATGGGTAAACACCATGGTATTGACCCATTGTATTGAGTAATGATTCGTCTATGTGACCCCGTTCAGGAATACCATCGGAAGTAATGTGGTTTTGGCTCATGGTATTGAAAAAGGGTAAACCTATATAAAGAGAAGAAATTCATTGTGCAAATCATGAGTGTGGGTGCAAGATGTCTGAGCTTAAATTAATAATTCTCTCTAAAGTATATCTGAATGGAAAGGGTTACAGTTGAATGATAGATCTGAATGCATGATGCACCAATGATGAAGAAGGGTATCTAGATCTGAAAGATACTTGTATTTGCTAGATCTGTTTTATGGAATGATTAGATTTGAGATGAGGCGAACATCTGTCTGAAGTAAAGGGTAAAATCTGTGTGATGTATCTGTTATGAAGAATTGCAATGACATAAATGTCTGAAGAACCATACGCTATTTCGCCAAAGAGGAAGCGCGTATATACGCAGGTTTGCTGAAGTGAGAGTGCATATGGGCAGAGAAATTAGCTCTGTAATATGTACAGAGGTATACGTGGGTTTATGTGCATGAAGGCACTTATATACACGATATCAGTGAAAGGAAAGCTCGTATGAAAAACTAGGGTTTGCTGAAGACTATGGTATGAGATGTCTGATCTGTTCTGTTGTGTTACTGCTATCTGATTTGGGTTGTCTGAATTGATAAGTGTCAGTTTGATGTATGGTTGAGCTTAAATATATGGAGTAGGTCCAGTGTGAAAATTGATGAAACGTGGTCCATAGAGGTGCAGAGGGTTGTAGCCTTTAGTCAGGGGGTTGAAGCTCCCTTCCAAGTGAGGCTAGTAAATGAGAGCAGGGGGTCGTAGCTCCCTTCCAGGTGAGGCTGGTAAATGAGAGCAGGGCGTCGTAGCTCCCTTCCAGGAGAGGCTGGTAAACGAGAGCAGGGGGTCGGTGTTCCCTTCCAGGAGAGGCTAGTAAACGAGCGCAGGTGGGTGCCTGCGTGCTGGTAGGAGTCTGCGCCAGCACATTGTTGTAAGATGTTTTCTCTATAATAAAATGTTGAAGGCTGAGCAACGGCAGCGGTGGTTTTCTCCCAACTTGGGTTTCCACCTAAAATCCTGGTGTTCATGTGTGATGCTTATGTGTGATGGTTTAATCTGTTCTTACTGCACATGTTTACTGTTTATTGAACATCTGATGAATGAATGATGGAATGATATAAGTAAAGAATTAATGGAATAATTAGATCTTTGTGTATACGCGAGTTTCATAAAGGGTATCCGCGTATATACGCGAGTCTGTATCAGGAAAGTAGCGTATGAGTTTTAGAAGTAAGAAAAAGTGAAAAGGTTGAGTATGCCCTAAATACTGATTCACCCCCCCCCCCCCCCCCCTCTCAGTATTTTTCCCAACAGGATATGTTTCATCATCATCTTCATCTGTTGTTTGCATTTCTTCTTTTAGAGCTGTAGGAGACACATCAATAACAACATCAATACATTCAAAAATCTTCCAAATTCTTTTATTGTAACATTTATATGCCCTACTCCTAGAGGAATAACAAGAAATATTCCTTCATCTGCTTTGGGTTCAAACTTGCCAAGTTTTTCATCATTATTCTTGATAAAGCATTTGCTCCCAAAAATTCTAAAATGCTTTATAGTGGGAGGATTACCATACCAGAGTTCATATGGAGTTTTATCACTATTTACATGAACATGTGCTTTGTTGAGAATGTTTACTGTTGTATGTGTTGCTTCTCCCCAAAATGTGTCAGGTGTTCCGGAATCATCAAGCATAGCTCTCGCCATTTTTTGAACTGTTCTATTCATTCTTTCTGCAATGCCATTCTGTTGTGGAGTGCCAGCTACAGAGAACTATCTTTTTATGCCATGTTGTTCATTAAATTCAAGGAATTCATTGCATGTATATTCTCCTCCTCGTTCAGATCTTAGACACTTGATTTTTAGATCTAATTCATTCTCAACTAGTGCTTTGAAGATCTAAAATTTCTCAAATGCTTCAGCTTTGTGTTTAAGCAGCCCAATCCAACACATTCTAGGGAAATCATCAATGAATAAGATATAGTATTCTTAACCATGTGGTGAATTTTTCCTCATAGGTCCACATATGTCAGTATGAATGAGTTCAAGAGGCTTACTTGATGATCCTTCCTTGGAATTAAATTGTACCCTGGTTTTCTTGCCGAATTGGCAGGATTTGCATATGATATATTCAGGTAGGGTAATATTGGGAAGATCACGAACAACTTTAAGTCTGCTTGATTTGTTGATTTGAGAGAAGCTCATATGCCCCAACCTTCTATTCCATAGCCAATTTTCTGAATATTTACTCCAATAACATTGTTTTTGGGGTTCTTCAATATATACAGGTTGTTTGGAGTTCTTTTTCCTTTTATAATTGCTTTACTTCTATCAAGATCACGTACCACACATTCTTTTGAACTAAAGACAACTTCAGTTCCTTGATCACACATTTGACTTACACTTAACAAGTTATGCTTTAATCCATCCACATACATGACTTCATTAGCTTTCACCTTTTCTTTTAGAAAAACAGACCCTTTTCCCTTAATGACCCCAGGAATATCATTTCCAAATGTAACATTTTTTTCTTTTTCTAGAGCACTATATCCAAGAAGTTTGTCTTTATCACCTATCATGTGTCTTGAGCATCCACTATCAATGTACCATTAGTTTTCTTCATCTTCTGCAAATAACGCTATGCCACAATTTTCAACTTGTAATTCCTTCTTTTTCCATACTTTGGAGCTTGAAGGAACATGTTCTTTTGGCTGAACTTTGCTCCTGCATTCAGATTCTTCATGGCCAAAGTTATTTCAATAAGCACATTCAACTTCATTTTGAAGAGGAGAAAATTTGTTATAAGTATTATTCTTTGTTTCAATATCAATCCTTTTCTTTCTTGCTTCTCTTGTCATGATGGTTTTATATGCAACACATTGAACAACTTTATGACCAAAATTGTTACATGAGAAACATTGTCCATTGAAGAATAAATTTCTGCGATCATAAAATCTTCTATATGAATTTACCTGTTGATTGGTGTTTCTTTGAAAGAAATTCATGTTAGTGTTCTTTGAATTGAGATGATCATGCTTTATCTGTGAAGATTCTTTATTCCCTTGCTGAGTGGCAGCATGTTGTAAACCAGCTGTAACTGCTTTTAGATAATTTGATGCTGAAGCCTGAGAAGATTCTCCGATATATCCAAGACCTGTCTTTATAAGAGGAGAACGTTGTACCTTGATAATCTCATCTAAGGTTTTAGATCCTTTAGCAAATCTAAGATTCAGAGTATTTACTTTCTCAAGTTCTTTTCTTAGACTTACTACTTCACATTCTAATTTCTCATTGTGTTTCTCCTTTTCTTCAAGCTGATTTTTCAGATTTTCTATGGTTATTTTACTCTCTTCTAAGAAAATTTTGAGTTTATTGTTTTCATCAAGAAAATCATTGTCTTCTAGAGCATCCACAAAAGTATCCTTTTATTCTCTATATTATTTTTCAAATGTCATAAGAAGTCTAAGATCTTGTTCATATTCTTCCTCACTATCAGATAACCCATCACTATCTTCATGAGTATAGTAACTCTTCCTAGTGCTAAAATGATTCTTATTCCTTCTTGCTACTTCCTTCCCATTTTTATGTGTTTCTTTATAAGGAAAATTAGTAGCATAATGACCAACTGTTCCACAATCAAAACATTTGAAAGGAAGCTTACCTCTGAACTGTCCTGTGCCAAGTTGAAGTTTCTTTACAAATTTTATCTCATCTTCTTCTGAGATATATCCTGATCCTTCTACTTTTTGTGCTTTCTTCCATTTTGTTGAAGTTCTAAAGACAACTTCTTTGACTTCAGATGGTCCTCCTCTTCTCATTTCATATGTAGTTAGTATGCCATGAAGTTGTACCACAGTGATATTTTGAAGATCCTTCTTTTCTTCAAGAGAAAAAACTTTTGACTCAAATTTTGTCGTTAGTGATCCTAAGACTTTCTCAACCAAAGTATATTCGGTTATTGTTTCTCCTAGATTTCTCATACGATTTACAATATCATCAAGATGTAAAAAGAAATTGGTAATGCTCTCTTCATTATCCATTTTTAGATTCTCATATTGAATTCTGAGAGTTTGGAGTTTATCACTTTTTACCTTTGCAACACCTTCATAACTTAGAATGATTTTGTCCCATATTGTCTTTGATGTATTCAGCTGCATGACTTTCACAAATTCTGATTCAGTTAGACTTCCCAATAGAGCATTGACCACCTTTGCATTTGTTTCATAATTCTTCCTTTCCATCAGATCTGTTGGTACTGCAGCCAGATATTGATATCCTTGTTCAAGAATTGCCCATACCTCTACTCCCAGAGACTGAAGATAGGATCTCATCCCTATTTTCCAGAAGATTAAATTTTTTCCGTTAAAGAGCGAAGGCCTGATAGATGCTGTTCCATCTTGATTGTTCATCTTGCTTGATCTTCCTTCTAGCGGCTAAGATTTTTTAGAAGGACCTGCTCCGATACCAATTGTTGGGAAAAATACTGAGAGGGGGCGGTGAATCAGTATTTAGGGCAGAACTATTTTTCTTTTCTTTTTCTTATGTTACAGTATTACATCCAACATGTATGTCCAGATATCTTATTATGTCTTTACTTAGAGCATTGCATCAGATAAGCATTAAGCATGAACATAAATAACAAAACAAACCATCAAACATACACAACACATATGAACACCAGGATTTAAGGTGGAAACCCAATTTGGGAGAAAACCACTTCTGCTGTAATCTCAGTCTTCAATATTTTTTATAGAGAAAACTTCTTACAATATATGATGGTGCAGACTTATACCAGCACGCAACCACCCACCTGCAGAAGGCTACAACCTTCTCTCATTTACCAGCTTCCACTGGAAGGGAGCTACAACCCCCTCTTTGAAGGCTTCAACCCTCAACACTTTCATCAATTTTCATACTGGATCTACCAGTTTCCATACGGCATAATTTTCCGGTCACCATATTTATTTATTTTCTGTATATTCACACCAGTTCTTCATGATATCGCCCGTCATTCAAACCAGATATTTATCATTGTCAGATTATATTCATGGGTGCATCATAGTCTCATATTTATCAGCTAATAACAGAGCTCGCCCATACAGATATTCTTTTTAGAAAATTTATTCACAACCCTTACAATGCACACATCGTTCTTTATTTTTCTTCTCCTTATATAGTTTTCCCTTTATTAAAACCATGAGTCAAAACCACGAACTGCTAGTGGTAATCCTTTTAGTTTGTCCCATGGGGCTTTTTATCTCTTCTTAATTTATTTATCAATTTTAAATAAATTGAAAAATAATTATATTTACAACTTTTTGAATTCCCAAGCCTTATATCTAAAGTTTAATCCTTCGGACTTTATAGAAACATCCAACGCTTCCAAATAAATAAATCTTGCGATAAACATTTGACCCTAGGCCCACATACATATTTAATAGCCAATCCAATACGCCCATCGTACCATATTAAACCTCGCGCAAGTCCAGCGTCTGAACACCGTTAGATTAGCAAGCTTCTAGATCAACGGCATGTATGCATATCGCTTGATCTCTGATGCCGAACATTAATGGGCGATGGCCCACCATACCTATGTTAATATTCGCTCACCTTCAACAAATGATGACCGTCCGATGACCCCTCCCCAGATCAATGGTGCTCAACGATATCGCTGGGCATCCTGGGTCAAACTATAACACGCGATGGCGCATAGTAAAAAGCGGTTTTGTAAAATCGTACAGGGTGCGTGTCAAGTATTCTATGGAATCACTCCTCATCTAAGAAATACCACTTACTCCGCATAGGTGGTGCGATGAAAACCGTAAACCACCTTTATTTTTCACACAGTCATGGTTCTGCTCTTCTACGCAGGGTACTGTCGCCTTTTAAATGTTCTGCTAGTCCATTAATCTGCGCCATCTCCCATAAACTCCCTCATCAGATACAGAGTATCATTCAACCCTTCCAATTACATAGGACATCATTCGACTCCATTACAGAGATTATTCACATAGAGGTTCAGGGGATTCCATACAAGAATTACATCAGTCAATACACATATAATACACATATCCTAACTCTGCAACGATGATTTCATTCTTCTCTGGGCACCGTAGGTATCCTCTATTTCATCTGCTACCTTTGCTACCTCTCTGTTTCTTTTGTCTTCCTGTCTTTGCTTTGCTAATTCCTTTGCCATCAATGACAATATTTCCAACATTTATTTCCCTCATATATTTGGCTTGCGGTACTTTCACCCACCATGGGTCTGGGTATGCTTTTAACTTCCAAATTAACTTTGCACCCATTGAAATGTTTTCGAAAGAGGGGTCACAAATTCCTAATCGTCCATGCATATATTATTCTCTAATAGTGTGTTAATTTGTTAGGTGAGATTTTTGGGATTCTAATTTGCTCCTTCCCATAGGAACTTCCTGAGATAAGATCCTATTTCTTGTGACACATATTTATGTGCCAAAAGAGAAGAGAATTGAAAAATGGGGATGGTGGAGAGTACCTCCTTTATCGAGACAATTCTCCTTGCCACATTCAGCCAAAAAGCTCACCATTTCTCCAATTTAATTTTAATCTTAGCTAGAATATCCTACGATATTCTAGGAGATGTTTTCCTGAGATAAATTAGAACCCAAAAGTATTTAAACTCCTTCCAATATTCTACTACTTTGTATCCCAAGCCATCCCCATTTTTCTTCAACTTATGGGCTAGAGTATTCGATGTGAAGGTTTGACTTTTAATATCATTTGTTAGCCCCTAGAGGCATAAATGAACCCGTCTAAAGTTTATTTAAATAAATTTTCCATTAATACTGAATTTCTCCCATCAAAATAGTATTATCCACGAATTGGCCATGATTGATACTCCTTGTCCCAAATGTGAACCTGATGCTAGGGAGATTGGAAGAGATTCTTTCAAATTATAGGCTATTATAGGCCATTTTTTCACATCCCAACATTAGGCATCCTAATGGGATAAATAAACATCCTATTGCCCCTTGTTAAAATCATTGCACAAATCCCTAATTGAACCTCCTTAATTTCCCAGATTGTATGCTTGAAACCACCTCATCTGAGCCAGTTTTAGTACCAACACTCCCTCCTGTTCCTCTAGACAATGTTCACCTACAGGTTTCATCATTGTGGCTAGTTTTGATCACCTACAGGAAATTTGGGTGCACTCGAGAAGATGCAGGAAGATCCAATTTGTATACCATTGTACCAGTATTTTGCAACACTTTGTAAGGACCATAATACTTTGGTGAAAATTTATTATCCTTCTTAGCTTTCTTGAGGGACATTTGTTTGTATGGTTGTGGCATTAAAAATACCCAGTCGCCTACATTAAAAATTCTTTTGCTTCGATGTTTATATGCTCGTTGTTTTATTTGATTCCACGCCATGGTGAGGTTATCCTTTAAGAGTTGAAGAACTTGTTTTTGATGCCCGATCTGATCTTCCACTTCTTGAACCTTAGAATTTTCTCTTAAATATGATGTGATGGAGGGTGGATGATATCTATAAAGTGGCATAAATAGGGTCATTTTTGCTGCAGTATGGAAGAAAGTGTTATACCACCATTCATCCAGAGTTAAACACTTGACCCATTGTGTCCATTTATTAGATACAAAGAAACTAAGATATCCTTCCAAACATTTTTTCACTATCTCTGTTTTCCCATCAGATTGAGGATGATATGATGAGCTATGAGCTAATTGAGTACCCAAACAAGAAAATAATTCCTTTTGAAATTTTCCTATAAAAATGGGATCTTTTTCACTTACAATAATCTTTGGGTTTCCATGTAGCTTTTGAATTTTTTCCGTAAATGAGATAGAAATTGTACTAGTTTTAAATGGATGAGATAATGTGCATACTTGGTAAGCCTATCAACTAGCACCATAATGATAGTATTTTCTTTGTACTTGGGTAAACCTATGATAAAATCCATTGAAACCTCCCCCCAACGTTCACTTGGAATGGATAAAGGTTGTAACAGACCTGGGGTCTTAATTGTGTCAACATTATTTTGTTGGCAAACCAAACGTTCTACCAAAAACATTTGAATATTAGATTTAAGGTCATCTCAAAAATTTCCTTCTTGACCTTGTGGTAATTTTTTAAAAATATTGAGTGTCATCCTAAGGGAGAGGTGTGTAATTCCAAAAGGATATTTTGTTTGATTTGGGCATTCTTAAAAAGATATAAGTGATATTTGTACCATAATGAATCATCTTTCCAGATAAATGTTTCAGATGTATTGGGATCTTGATACAACTTTTTAATGATATTCCACACCTCTTCATCATTTTTCCATTCATCCCTTGCCTCAGTTATCCATTCAAGTTGGATAATAGAAATGGAACAAAGCAATGCTCACACATTCTCATCCTTTCTTTAGAGTGTATATGCAACAACATTTTGATTCTATTTTTTGTAGATGATTTCAAATTCATAACCCAACATCTTTGTGACCCATTTTTGCTACTATTTTGAAGATAATCTTTGTTCCAAAAAGTATTTAAGACTATCATGATCTGTTTTTACCTTGAAGTGTATTCCCATTAGGTAAGGTCATCATTGCTTTAGTGCATGTAATATTTCCAACATTTCCTTCTCTTAAATAGGTTTTAGTAAATACTTTCATTTTATTGGATGAATTTCAAAAGAAATGGGTCTTCCTTCTTGCATTAAAACCACACCAGTTCCATTTCTTAAAGTATCACATTCCAGAATAAAGGATTTTGTGAATTTTGACATAGCTAAGACCGGTGATTGGAGAATTATCTCTTTAAGATGTTCAAAGGCCTTAGTTTCTTCTGGAGTCCAAGAAAATTCATATTTCTTTAGTAATGATGTTAAAGGTGTCAATATTATCCCATAATTCTTAACAAACTTGCGATAATACCCTGTTAACCCCAGAAATCCTCGAAGATGCTTTATGGTTGTAGTAATTTTCCATTCCTTAACGCATTTAATTTTGTTAGTGTATACCTTAACTCCCTCATAAGATACAATATGACCCAAATATTCCACCTCTTATACTCCAAATAAACATTTGGAAGTTTTTTTCATATAATTGTTTCTCCTCCAATAGTTTTAGCACCATGTCAACATGTTGAACATGATCCTTCCAAGAATTTTTGGATATTGGTATATCATCAAAAAATACTAACACAAATTTTCTAAGGAAGGGTTTGAAAATGGAATTCATAAAACCTTCAAATTTGGAAGGTGCATTAGTAAGGCCAAAAGGAATGAACAAAAATTAATAATGACCCTCATGAGTTCTTAATGTTGTTTTCGGAATGTCTTCAGTCTTCATTCTTATTTGATGATATCCAGAATGAAAATCCATCTTGGTGAAGGAAATTGCTCCATGTAATTCATCCAATAATTCATCAATGATGGTGATGAGAAATTTATCTTTAATGGTAAGATTTTTGAGCTCCCTATAATCAGGACAGATACACCATGATCCATCCTTCTTGTGCCCCAATACTACTAGAGCATAGAAAGAAATTTTACTAGGTTGAATTATACCAACCTCTAGCATTTCTGTGACCATACGTTCAATGTCACTCTTTTGAGCATAAGGATACTTGTAAGGCCTAATGTTTGGATGAAAAATTCCTGGAATCAAATGAATAACATGATCATGATCCCGAATACATGGTATTTCTTTGGTAGAATCAAAAACCTTTGAATGATTGCCCAATATTTTTTTGGAAATCTCAAGAAATAAATTATTTCGATGTTTGAACATGTTTTCAACATAATTGTGCAATTACACCTCGTTTTTATTTCTTCAGAAATTTTTTCATGACATTAGAGCTTATTATCTTTCCTCGCTTCGCTATCATACCCGTAATTCAACTTCCTTTCCTTCTGAAAAAACATTTCAAGAAAATTTCTTGAAAATTAACATATACCATTCCCAAATATTGTAACCATTGTACTCCTAGTACATAATCTACACCACCCATTGGGATGGAGAGCATTGTACTCTTCAATACATATTCCTGCATGGTTGGTTTTATATTATGGCACTTTCCATAGAAATTTAAAGTTTCTCCATTTGAAACCATCACTTGACACTCTGTTGTTAGTTATAGGAAGAAATTCAATTCCATGGCTACCTTACAATGAATAAAATTATCAGTACTACCTGAATCAGTCGACACTATCAATTTTTTCTTTTTGATATGTTCTTCTATTTTTAGAGTTTGAGGAGTGGTAATTCCTGCCAATGCATTACAGGATATGGTCAGATTCATTTCTTCTTACTCTAGGGTTGGTTCCTGATGTATATCCTCTCATTTTTATGTTTCTTATTCCTTTTCTTCCTCCTCTTCACAATCTATGTAAAATAATTTCTTCTCAGCACACTTATGACCTTTAGTGTATTTTCTATCACAAATGTAACAAATCTCTGTTGTTCTTTTTTCTTCTAACTGTTGTGGTGTCAACCTTGTAGGTTGTGGAAGTATAGGAGTAGAAACACTTCCATATTTATATTTGTGAGTGGTATGCTTCCTTGTCACCATAATTTTACTTTCAAGTTTTCTTGCCAACCTGAATGCCTTCTCTAATGAATCAGGTTCCCAAAGGTGAACCTCATGTTGGATGTTATCCTTTAAATTCCTGATGAAGACATCAATCTCATGTTCCTCAGGAATATTAGTTACCCTTATATTCAATTTTTGGATTTCCTCAATGTGATCCACCATCGAACCCTTTTGTTTGAGATTTATAAATTTTCTAAAGAAGGTGTTTCTCTTGGTATCCTTACAATGTGCTATCATTTCCTCCATAAAAATTGACCAAGTGAAATTTTTTTAGAAGATAAAAGACATCGATACCATAAAAATGTATTTTTTTCTAAATATAAAGTTTCAATGCATACCTTTTCTGTGTTTTTCACATTATGGAGATCAAAATATTTCTCCATATATAGTGTCCATGTTACCAGATCCTTGTCATCAAACTTCCTAATATCAATCTTTGAAATATGGTGGGTCTTAAATCCAACATTAGAGTCTATGAAATCATGATTAACATTTTTTTTCTCTCATCATGAGTTTCATATACTACTGTTTCACCATCAGGAATCATTTCTTGTAGCAGATTTTTCAAACCTTCCTTCAAAATTTCCATGTCTTCTTTTAGACCATTCTTCATGTCTTGCATGTTGCCTTTTAGTTTTTCTTCTATACCATCAATCTTAGCTTTGATACCATCAATAAATCCATGTCTTTCTTCAAACCATCCATCGTAGCTTCCATGTCATTTTTTGTTACTTGCAAGAGAGAAATTTGTTGCACTTGGTCTCGTAATTTTGATATATCATGTTGCACTTCTTCCTCTTCAAGAGCCATAGTAGAGCCTGATTAGGTCTTAATGGGCATGGAATTATTTTTGGGGGGGAATTTTATAACCCAATACTGATATATATGCTTTAATATTTCATTGGAATCACTTCGAACTTATTTTTCAAACAAGACTTATGCAATTTAAAAAAAAAACAATGCACACCTTTTTCTTGCTTTTGAGGAGCTAGATATTGAAACTAATGTATCTCTGTAATTTCAGATCCCTAATATTTTATCTTCAGTCTTGTAGTAGCCCTCTGAGTCTTATTTCCAATTCCTTAGGTCGGACCTAATTTGTATTCTTCAAGATAAAGTTGTGCCCAATCTCCCACAATGGCCTAATTATGGACTAGTTCAATAGAGAAAAATTTTATGGCATGCCACGTGTGACTGTTTTAACCTTTAGCTCTGAAATTGATATAAAAGAAACTAAATTCTATGAAATTCCAGCTACTCTTTATAGAATTCCAATCCGATGTCTGAAACGAAAGTTACGAATATTTTTCCTTGGCCACTTGTTTGAGATGATATTCTGGAGCCTAAAAAATGCTAAATTCCTCAGATCATATCTATGAAATATAGAAAAACAATATCTAGAATCTTTAGATGAAGTTCCTCAGGATTTCATCTCAAATGGGTTTTTTTTTAGCTTCTGAACCTTTGTAGAAAAATGATATAGTGAAAATTCCAAGATGACTTTTTTGCAGGAGTGAAACCCTAGAATCCAAAGCACTAATACCAAATGTTATGAAACTAGCTCACAAAATAGAAGAAAAGATAGATCAATGACTTATGAAACAGACTCTTCGAGGGGGAAACCTTATTTACATTACATAAATGAACAATTAGTCGATGATACAAATGAAAAAACCTCCTTTTGATATATATATATACATATATATATATATATATATATATATATATATATATATATATATATATATATATATATATTCATATATATATCTATATATATATATATATATATATATATATATATATATATATATATATATATATATATATATATGTCACAATATAATCCTAGCCAACATAAAAATAACAATGCAAGGGCACACCAATAACAATATTGGGCTTCTATGGGGCACTATAATAACAATATGGGGACTACATGGGCACAACAGTAAGAATAAGGGGGTTACACTAAAAATAAAAATAAGGGGATACACTAGTATTACAAGGACCTAGTAGGGAACCCCACTCTCTACCGAACAATAGGTCATCTAAATTTAAACTTTCTTATAGTTGACCATCCCTAAGCTGGATCAACACTCTAAGGCTTTTCTTTCTCATGTATGTCACATTCGGAAGGCTTATATAGACACTCAAGAGGTGGAGTTCATGATTCTAGTGGTTATCAACTACTCTTTAGTAGTAACACCAAAATGACCGACTCTTTATCTAACCTCATTCACAAGCTTCGCCCAAATTTTACAGTAGTTCAAATCAAACACAAGGCTAAAAAATAACCTCCATAATTTCTATGTCTTCCACATTCATTTCTACACAACTCCACTCTCATCCTTAGGTATCCTTTTTTATCCAGTGACAATGATTAAGGTAGAAAGATCATGCCTCCTACCAATGACTAACCCAAGACCAAAAATATCATTTGATGAACAATAACCCTCCCTCCTTGTGACCTTTCTTTTCTCCCCAAAATTCTTCTTCCAATATCCTCTTTTTCCAAAGGTAGATTTCCCTAGCCTTGATCTATGAGTGGGTTAGGATGGGTGCATTCCTTTACATATATTGCACAATTCCATATCTTCAATTTTCTATCAATGTAGTTGGTGAATAGGTTAACGGGGGTTCTAGGATATTAATATGGGATGGCTCAAGGTTGCTCATAGCATGCAACCAATTTTCGTCCCATCATATCTCATAAACAATTTGTTTGAAATTATATTTCTCAATTTGCGATTAAATATCTACCTATTAAATTTAGGTTGGGTTCATGGCCTTAAAGGCACACAAGCAGGCAAGCGTCCCCCACACAATGGATCGATAATGTAGTCCTTCCTTTATTCAGTAGTTAATTAGTTTTAAATATTTTTTTTTTTAATCTTAATTAGTGTGTTCTCCATTTATGGCTCTCCATGCTATTAGTGTAGTCATAATCTCATATTACATATTTAGGGGAAATGTGAGGGATGTTACAAACCCCACCCCTTAAAGTAAGAATTTCCTTGGTGTTCTTGTTAAAAAGAGAAAAAAAAAAAAAAAAAAATCTTGGTAATTACAACTCTTAGATCAACGACATCTTCCATTTCCTAAGTTACCATTTCAAGCTATGTCATTCATTACCCATGTTCTACTCACATCTAGAGCATATGAAATTCCAACGCATTACATTCTAGAAGTTAATTTCTCCATATGGAATCCACTAGGAAAAAATTTATACCATTGTCTTCTTAGACACACCCCATGCATTGGGTTCCATTGTCACCAAAATGGCCTATTTATTAGAGTCTTCAACTCTATTATGCTCTTGTTACGTTACTCTAATTTCACCTTATATTCAAAATCATCTCTCCTTGTTTGATAGTTAATTAGCCCACCTACATCCCAAGCATATCCTTCTTATGTGATTAATAATAATAAATTTAAATAAAATTAAGTCGAAATATCCATAATTAATTATTTAAAATGATACTTATCTTTGTGGTTATTCTTAGCCTCCTTTGCCTCCATAGGTAACAAGTTCAACTCACTATCTAAATTAAACAATACCTCTTGTGCTCACACTTCAATGAGCATGTGATGAATTTATTCTCCATTAGTTACTCACACTTCTCAGCCTAGGCCACCCCGATTCTGATAATTCTACACATTTGCGGGTTTTCCTACATCGGATCCCATTAGCTACTCGCTCTTTCAAGCACAAGATGTTGAGAAATTTAACTAGTTTCGGTCTTCATAATTGTTGCACTCATTTCAATATGTATTCTATTTAACAAAAAAGAAAATAAAATGAAAATTTATTATTATTAAAGCATGGGTCTCATGCTCATTATTGATGGTATTTTAGGTAAAATAATGTTCTTTGTGCTTTTAGGGTTTTTTAGGTCTTAGGAATTATTATCTTGAGTCAAAGGAGTCAAAATCATGTTTATAATACCCTTCATACAATTTGTGATTGCAAAAATAATTATTTTTTAGTCTAGAAAGTCCTAGAAGCTCCAAAAGTACAATTCAACCCTTGGGACATCAAGTCATCCTAAATGAGGGAATTCAACCCCTTGCATGAGAGGAAATAAGATTTATGAATTTTGGAGGGAAAGGAAGAAAGCTACTTATTTAATTGTATTTTTGGCTTATCTCCTTATAGGTTTACGTAAATTTCAAATGTATACACTCATTGGATGCACAATTAAATTACACATGCAACGAGTACCCATTATACGTAATTTTGAGAAGACCCACAGTGATAACAATTGAAGATACATTAAAAAACGTGTTGAACACGAATTTTTAGTGTATATCCAATTTTATCAATGTTAGTATTCTCCAAAGTATGCATGAAGGATACCCATTAGATGTATAATTTAATTATGCATCCAACGAGTGTATACACTTGAAATTTTAGTAAACCTATAAGGGGATAACCTAAAAATACAATTAAAAAAAGTATTTTTTCTTCTATTCCCTTCAAAATATTTACATGTACCTCTTTTTAAATTTAAAGGATTCTGATTGGTTTACATATTCTGACATGTAAATTACTTCAAACTTTCATGGGCACTTTTAGGCTAAAATTTACTCTAATGAGAAGGTTATATAAATGAGTGGTTCAACCTCATTTGAGACAAAATCACTCCACAAGTTTGACATATCGATAAAGAGATCGATTTGTAACTGTTAAGCTAGAAGAAGAAGAGAAACTGTCTAAGAGAAGAAAGAAGGATGACATTTCTTGGTTTGGCCTCTATCTCTCCCACACGTGTGAAGTTCTAGGGTTTATGATGCTTCAAAAGGAGGACAAAATTGCAGGTCTGACTTGTAGTAGGATGAAGTGAAAAATCTTGTAGATGGAAAGGAGAAAACCATATATTGACCTCGTTGAACTTAGGAGAGTTTTCTTACTCTAGAGGAGGTTGGATTAGGATTTCTAGAAGAAGCTGCAAGGCTGATATTGCAGTGTCAAAGTTACAAGTTGAGTTTCATTATTGAAGTAGGGAGGTCGAAGTTGTAGTATTGAAGATGGTTGGTGTAGAATCAAGGAATGTGTTGAGGAAGGGTTGACTTGGTACTAGGAGAATGAATTGATCTAGGATTTCAGTCTTTCTATCCCATTTGAAACATATTCTAAGAAGAGAAGAGTTTCTAGGTTTTCCCCTTGAAGGGTTTTTTCTTGGGCTAGAGCCTAATACATGTGTCCTTTATTGTTTCATTTTATATTCTTGATGTTTGTTTGATGAAATATATAACTAAAAGAACACAAGAAAGATATTAGTTCACAAGGAAATATTAAGGTTAAGGAAAATAAGGCTAATAAGCTACCACTATCAATTTCCTTAACATGGTATTAGAGTTAAGGTGAACAAGGAAGGCAACTAAATGGGAAGTAGAAGGGATTACTTATCAAGGGGAAGGGGAAAAAGAAACTCTCAATAAAATACTAAAGAATCATTCTACGAGAATGATTTAAGACTCGCCTATAAGTACGATTTATACATTGAAGGACATCAAGTCTACATCAAGCTCGCATCTAAGGAAAAATCTAAAATTAAGACTTCAATAAGATTGTTTATCTCTCTCTCTAGAAGAAGATATAATTGGATGGCATCTTTGAAGAAGGCATCAAGGATCTTGGAAGATTTTTTTGGAAGAATCCCAAGACACATCTCTCAAAGACTTTGTTGAAGACTCTTTAAAAATATTGATGGCATCAAAGAAGGTAGAAGACACCATCTAGGAGAATATTGATCTCAAGTAAGTAGCATATTATTACATCATTCTTGAAGCTTCAAGTCATATGGGTTATTTCTGTGAGGAGATAAATAAGCTCATTGGGCTGTTGGGCCAATTTACTTGGTAAACTAACACAAGTATTCAATTATCAATCCAAGTTTGTAAACTTGTAAGCATGTCCAAAATATATGGATATCATATGTATTCAATATTTTTAGAATACAAATTATTTAAATTAAAGGAAATTCATATTACAAATATAAAATCTAACTAAGTAATTTCAGATTCAATATTTAATAAATGAGGGAAGAGGCTCCTAACTTCGGAGATCCTATTTTACCTTCCCCACAATACTACTTTTAAGAATAGAAACCAATTAACTGATGGAAAATAGCTTATGATACATAAAGAGTAATAGAAGAGGCTCCTAACTGAGGAGGTCCATGTTGCCATTTTTCACAATTTCATTCATCATTGCTACTATTGTATTTAAGACTAGAAATTCAAAAAATAGATTTAAACAATGAAAAAAAGATGAATTTTAGTTATTTTTCTTATATCAGATAGAAGGAGAGAATAATTTAACACTGGGTTTTACCTTCATATGGAGATAATAATTAAACCTAGATTCATTAACAAGCATAAGTAAATAACTCAACAAGGAAAAGAAAGATGAATTCTAGTTATTGTTCTTGGACCAAATAGAAGGAGAGTTTAAGTTAAACACTTGTTTGTCCCTTCATATGCAGATTAAAATTAGACCAAGATTCATTGATATAAAATATAACAAATCATGATTCATCTAATTAATTGAACAAATCTGAAGCAAAACTAGTTCATCAAAATTAAGCTAAATTAACCAAGGAGCGTACTTAGCTTGGTGTTGGGGCCCTCCACCCTTGCCTTACACACTTGAAGAACTTATCCGCTACTAAAATGCAGTCAATCATCCAAAAAATTGAACAAAAAAAATAAGGTGGAACTTGTTTCTCAAATTAACTCACAAAGTTCAGAAATCTCAATATGAAATTATACAAATTCTTCTTGTTTCAATGGTTTATAAGCTTGGTGTAAATAGATAAATGATTAAAAAAATATGATACAATGACTTTAGGACCCTTATATTATCATAATCCCATCCATATAGGTTTAACTCATCCAATTAGTTACACAAAATCTAGAAAATCCCAAAAACTATTATGTCTACCCTATTTTCTAGGGATTCCTGAAAAACAGGTCATGTTTGACCAACGTTGATCGAGCTTGTTTTAGCTCAGTTTAACCAAACCAATGGATGATTTTTCATCCGTGGTTCCAAATATTTCCAAATCCATTCTTATCTTGTGCCCAGGTGTCCTGAATATATGATTTCCATGAAGAAATTATGAGAATTTTCAGTTATGTCCAAAAGTAATCCTAAAACCCAATTTTACAAAAATATCTAAAAATTGAACAACATAATTTATTTGTTTGAATATGCATAATAAGGTCAAAATAAGGTATATTTGTATGATATAATGTGGAAAATGATGGGAATTAGGTGGATTTTTAATAAGAAAAATTGACCAAAATTGAGGGCCAACATCTCCCCCTTGCTGATCTTCAAGCATGTCCTCATGCTTGCTTTCTCCTCTTTGACCTTCTAAGTGTTGATGTGCCCACTGTACCTGATCCTGTAGTTTCTTGTTGTGCAGCTTGAAGAAGAAAATAAATCCCCTCATACCTTCCTTCTTTATAGATGGTGTAATTTACCTTCTTTATTTCATATTTATATTGTCATGTTTTCTTTCCATGAAGCCATCCAAAAGCTGTTTGGAAATGAGAGTGTTCTTGGTCTCAAGCTTGCTAATATTTTTGGTAAATTATTCATTTTATTTGATTATTTTTTTATTGTTTTTTTTGTAATTTTTTTTTCCTTCTTGAAGTGATTTCTAAAAAAAAATTCACCACTAGCTCTGTTGTCAACTATTCTATTTTCTTGAGATGTTCTTCCTGTTGCAACTCTTTTTCTTCTCCCACAATATCTTTGGTAATTGAGTGTGATGAAGTAGCTCCTATCCATACATGCTCAAAGCAGGAATCCTTCTCTAAAGGATCTTCCTATACATCTATTTCCAGTCTTTCCAATATTTCATTTACATGTTTGGAGGATGTTTAAGGCTCAACTATGTCTACTTCTACATCTTTTTCACTTGGTTCTTCATGTAATTTCCTCCTTGGCTTCCTAGGAATAGACAGGAAGGATCTCTCTTTTTCAATCATGATACTATCTTGTTTCTTCTTATATCTAGTTCCAGGATATAATGGAGAATTCATAATGCTTCTAGTGACATGCAGCTGTTCAAATTTCTCCTTTGTAGTTTGTCCCTCAAGATGATGTTATGCCAAAAAATATCTCTAAATCAACCCCTTGCTCCTTACTTGATGTTCTATAATTATTTTTATGACGCCCTAATGATATACATGTGCTTCTTTTGTTCTAGTTTTATTCTTGACACCTTCTATCATTTTTACCAAACTTTTTGAGAAGAAATAAGGTAAATTTATCTTAGATTCCCCTTTCATGTGTTGTAGAAGTCTAATATGGTAGAGATACACTATATTGAACCGGTTATGACATGTGAAGTATATTTGAATGATCAATATTATTTCAGACCAAGGCCTGCTCAACCAATCTCTTGGGATTCCATTTGCTCTATCAAAATTCCCTTTCCTCTATTTATCTAAAAAGCATTTCCAATGCTTCTCTCTAAAATGTAGGCCTTTATGGTATTCATCTCCTACTAATGGAAGGTCTAAAGCTTGTGAAAGGAATTCTGGGTTCATTGGAATTGAAAGGTCACCCATTGTTGTTTGTCCTTGTTCATAATGGCTTATGAAATATTGTTTAATTTTCTCATTATGCCCATTGAATTTGTACAATGGTACAATTTCTCTATTGTTTCTTTGCCCCAATTCTCTATCTTGAACTCTTTCGGCTCTAATTTTTTTGCCATGTTCTCTATGTACCCTTGAATACATGCATATATATACTTTTGTCTTTTATTCATGTAACTTGTATCCATGAGTAATCATCATGGAAATTAGGCTTACCTATTCTTTTTAAGCTCCTTAAAAGATGAAATCGTTGTCTTGCTTTTAATCTTCTTCAATCCTCAGTTTTTCCTTAGAAATGAGTCCACTGCTTCTTCAAAACTGATAAAAAAAATTCTATGTGAAAAGATCATAAAAAACACCTTAACTATGCTTCCACTATGTTGGGGTTCCCATGTTTTGGCCAGGTTGACAAGACCAAAAGATGAGACAACATAGAACCACTTCAGACCTTAGGATCTAGCCCTCCTAGGTCCAGAGAGGGATCTCTTTGTATAAGACAAAGGATATGTCTTTGAAGCTCTAAGTTATGAATTTAGGCTAGTTATAGGCTCAAGGTTGTTGGGAACCAGGAAGGAAGGTTCCAATATAAGACAAGGATGGACAACAAGGGAATTTAGGCAAAGGTAGATAACTCAGGGAACATCAAAGCCATTGGGCAATGGAGTCAAGAAAGGATTTACTTGTGTTCAATGTGCAAGATTTCAATTGGGCTAGTCATATAAAGCATATGGATCTTAAAGATGAAAGTAGGAATGGGACATCTAGGACTAAAAATGAAGGAAGGAGAACCGTCCAATTCTGTCTATAGATAAGGTCGGAGGTCATTTAACTTCAGACATTCTTGGACAAAATCAGGGGTAGCACAAGGGAACTTGGAAAAGACTAATTGAGATGGAAAAGCCCTAGTGAGGCAGAGACAGGGTTCTTGACCTCCAAGGTTCTCAACTCATTCAACTGAATATTCAACAAGAACATCTAAAAATAGATTCCAATAATCCATACATCAGAGAGTAGGCAATAGTCATCCACTACACTGGTTAAATCAATTGAAATCAACGTTCATATACACATATAAGCAGAAAACACAAAAGACTTGAAGAGCAGCAACATAAGGCACCTATCAAGGGTGAATCTTATGCCAAACTTCTGGTACAATCCAGCAGAAATAGAATGAAATGAAATCAAACGCAAAGATAGGGAAACATCACCAGCTGCTTAGATCAGGATCCAAAGAAACGTGCTTGTCATATTAAAAACAACACCAATCAGGTACAGCATTGCCCACAGCTTGAACATTCAGTCTGAATACATCAAACCTCAACCTAGCTTACAATATTACATAGAGAACTTGTCTCAAGAGTAATATGCTTGCCTTTCTCTGATATCTCATCAACAACGATTACAAAGTTTCCTTCTATGCTTTATAGCAAAGGGTGAGCCTAAGATTGACTGAAGGAGTAGGTGAAAATTAAATGTATCTTTAAACGCAACAATGAATGCAGGGCCGAAACCCATTCTGCTTGAAATGTTCTATATTTAATCTCTGTCACCTTCCTTGTGAGAGAATGATCTGCTCCAGATTTGGTCTTGACCTTTTGGCTTGTTGTACTCTAGGTGATTTGAACAAAAAATGAAATAAACTGCTAGTAAGGTTTGTCTCATAAATGTCTGACTGTTTTTTGAACTGCGGTTAGGGCGGAAATAACTCAGGTACATTCTGCATAATAAAAGTTATATGGGTGCCCTGTACTTGATAAAGAAAAACATTCTACTGACAAATCACCCTGATGGTACCTTTCACCATGCTCGGGGTCTTTTGGATCGATCCTCGGGGTCTTCAAACTACTGCTTTGCCTTCTAAAACACCGATTAAGGTTCAATATCTTCATTATCGTGCCTTAGTCTTCTTTGCTTTGTCCTATAATACTCTGCTGCTTCATTTCTGCCTCTGACAGGTTAGCTTGAGCTTTAAATGGTGCTGGTTGACCTCCCACAAGGTTTGAAGTTTGTTTCTTTAATAGAAATCCCTGTCTCCACCTTCCTTGGTCCTTTCCATTGAATGCGTCCAGGTACGAGGCTTCTCTGTATTTCTTGGCCGCTGCATAGAAAACTGGGCGATCATGGCAGTCGTTAACCTCTACAAAACATGCAAAACCAAGAAACCTATGAAGAAAACCTCGGACAGGGGGGCGGGTGAAGTGGATGATCGCAAAACCAGTGGTATGACGGGAGAAGTGCAGAGAAACAATGGTGGAAAAATGATGAAGCGGGGCCACGTATGTGGGACCCGGGGCTAATCGCAATCACAAAATCGCAAAAAGGGAAATGGGAGTGGAGCATAGTGATAAACTCAAAGTTTGCGATGCGATGAGAAGTTCTTTGTAAAACCAACATAATACAATCCTTCAATTTACAAAGGGAAGGACCTTGTAACATATGAAAAGGTAGAAGTGTGGTACGGTGGGCCCAGGCGCGCATCGCAGATCGCAAAGGTGAAAAGTGCGATGGCGGAAGGTGGCTCTGAACAGAAAAAATGCGCTTGTGGTATTGCGATGGGGCGGGTTTGCGACATGATCACATCGCAAATATTTGCGACGCGATCACGTCGCAAATATTTGCGTCACGATCAAATCGCATCGCAAATATTTGCGATGGTTCAAACGGACCTAAACAATGAAAATGCGATATGCGATTGGCGATGAGCACCTTAAGGGGCAGCGCTTAGTCACAGAGCTTGGTTACATGGGGACAGGGCTGGCGAAAAGGCGCTAAGCTTTAGTTATAACGTCGGGAGTGGGTTTTTGACCCATTTTGAGTGCGTTCCAAGGCTAGGAAGGGTAACGATAGGGGTAAATAAAGGGGACAATGGCCAGCAAAGGTTAAGGGAAGAATTTAAAGGAGATTTTTGGGGGAATTTTAATCGATAAGCAGGGAAATAGAAGGGGAGACAAAACAGAAGCTAAGTGGGGGTGAAATGAGAGGGAAAAGGGCCTTACGGGCATCGTTCTTCATAACAGAGAGGCTTTATAAGGGAAATCAGCAGTGGGGATTCATCAAAAGGATAAAGGCACAAGGAGGCTTCAAGGATGATGTATTTTCAAGGGAAAGGCATTCCTTGGAGGCTCCAGAACCATCTAGCCCCCAGCTTTCTTGTCAATAATTTCATGGGGGGGCTAACAGTGGCTCCACATGGGGATGGCTGCTCCTTGGAGGAGTCAAGAAACCAGATATGATCTTTGGAGTAGGCTAGATGCCTGCTATCATAAGCCATCTTTCTTCATCGATTTTCAGCTGCCACAAACATGATATATCAGCAGAAACATTTTCCCAACCAAAATACCTACCCAACTGTAGTCCTAGCTGTTCCCTTTGGGTGCATTTGAGCTTGTAGACCCTTTACATTTTATTTTGAAAACAAAAACAAACCTATTCTAAATCTACCCTTATTGCTTCATGAGGCCAGATTAGACTGTTGGCCACATACAATTCTCTACCTAATCTACTACCTGTTGGGATTAAGCTGTCCAACAGGTTTCTTCACCTGCATTCTAAGACATGAAATTTAAAACAGCCAAGCCAGGATTAGACTGTCTGACTTGCTGGAGTGGGATCTTGAAAACAAAACTGTGAAGGCATGAAATCTACAGTTCTGATATATCCTTCTTTCTTTCTTGTGACTCATGTTTTGAGCATATTTGAGTCGCCTCTTTTCTTTGCTTCAGCTCTGGTTTTGGGCATATTAGAGCTGGTTCTTCTGTCGCTGCTGATCCAGATTTTGAGCTTATTATGACCAGCTATTCTGCTTCCTTTGGCTTGTATTTTGATCAAGTTTGAGCCATGCTTTTTACTTCAGAGGTTCATGTTTTGAGAATGTCTGAACCTCTCTTTTCATTCTGTTTTTTGGAACATTTTCTCTTTTTCTGAAAACGAAAACTTGCAATGGTATGTACAATGGAGATGAAACTGGAAATGGGATATCAATAGAAGTACTGTTTGAGCATCCTGCCCTTGACAGGACCCCCAAACAATTTTGTGCCATCAATTTCTTGCAGAAAAAATGCATTAGGACCCACAGTGGCCTGGATTACATAAGGGCCCTGCCACAAGCTGTCAAACTTCCCATGTTTGCCTTTGTCCTCTCTTCTTGAATCCCATCTCAGAACCTTATCTCCAACCTTGAAATCTGAAGCTTTGGTTCTTTTGTCAAACTGTCTCTTTATGCCTTCCTGTACTCTAACAGCTCTGCTATAAACCTGCTCTCTTGTTTGCTGCAGATGGATAGTTTCATTGATTCTCCTTACCATATTGTTTTCCTCTGATTGGATCTCCTGGACAAGTTTGATCACTGGAACTCTGAGACTAGTAGGAAAAACTGCTTCAGTTCCATAAACCAGCTAAAAGGGTGACATGCTAATAGATTTCTTTGTGGTGAGCCTGTCTGCCCACAAGGCATGTATCGACTTTTTATGCCATGATCTTTTGTTCTCTTCCAGCAGCTTCTTAATGATTGTGACCAGGATTTTATTTGATGATTCAGCTAGGCCATTACCCTGGGGGTAATAGGTAGTTGAATGTCACAGTGTTATTCCGTACCTGTGACAGAAATCAACCATTCTTTTGGATCCGAAAGCAGCAGTGTTGTCAGTGATTATTTTCCTTGGACAGCCAAAACGAGATAAGATGAAGTCTTCTAGGAACCTAATGATGACAGAGTCAGTGGCATTCCTAGTGGGTATAGCTTCTATCCATTTAGTGAAGTAATCTGTGGTAGTCAGGATCCATTTATGCTCTCTAGAGGAGGCAGGATGAATCTCTCCTATAAATTCTAGGCCCCATTGAATGAAGGGACCTTCTATGGTGATAGGTTGTAAAGGGATGGGGAGGAGTTTTCTTTTGCCTTCAATGATCTGACACTTATGACACGCAAGTATCATTTTATGAACATCACTAAAGAGGGTAGGCCAGTAGTAACTAGCCCTGAGTATCTTTTTTGCACTGCCTTTCCAACTCAGGTGGCCTCCACACTCCCCGGCATGGAATTCTTGTTTGATTCTTTCAGCTTCAGTTTCAGACAAACATTTCAGTAGAAGGCCATTTCATTTTTCCAATATAGACTCTCATTCATAATGCAGTAATTTCTAGCTTTGAGTTTTATGAATCTGGCCTTGGTTTTGGACAGTTCTGGAGGGGCATTGAGGTTAGTGAGAGCGTAAAGGATATCAGGATACCAAGGAGAGTTCTGAAACTGCTCCTCAACAGTTGGATGGGGAAATCCTTCCTGCTCATCTAAGGCATTCATCATGTTAATGTCAAGGGCCTGCAAGTTTGATTCAGCCATTAATTGGGCTAGGCCTTGACTTTTGATCAGCTTAGTGGGTTTTATTTCAAGGTCGTATTCCAAGATTGTAGCAATCCATTTTCCTCTTTTCCCATCAGGGTCTTGGGACAAGATATCTTTGACCACTATATTTGGCACGAAATCAATGGTGTGAGAATGCAGAATGTACACCCTAAAGTCTTTTAAGGCCTTAATCATAGCATAGGCCTTCTTTTCCATGATTTTGTACTTTAAGGGTGCGTCTCTTAAGGCTTTACTGAAGAAGGCTATAGGCTGTTCATTACCTTCTGAATTTTTTTGCAGCAAAACTACAGCTATGGTGTGTTGGGAAGCAAATGAAAAGATCAGAAAATCTTTTGAGAAGTCAGAGCTGATAAGGACAGGGGCCTGAGTGATTGCAAGTTTTACTGACTCAAAAGATTTTTTGGCTTCAACAGTTCACTTAATACCTGCATCTTTCTTTAGCATTTCGGTCATTTTCCTAAGATGTTCAGCAAGATTGGGGATAAATATTCTAAGGAAATTGATCTTCCCTATGAAGGACTGAAATTCCTTGATGTTTCTTGGATGTGAGATTCAAATTATTCCCTCAAATCGCTGTGGGTCTATCCTGATCCCTTTCTCAGATATAATGTGGCCAAGAAGTTTACCTTCTTGCAGCCCAAAAATAGTCTTCTTAGGATTTAGGGATAGACCGTACCTTCTACATTTTTCAAAAACTTTCCTCAGATGTTTCAGGTGTTCTTATTCATTTTTAGAAAAGAAATTCAAGTCATCCAAGTAGATAAATATAAAGTGTCCAATCTCGTCTGAGAAAGCAATGTCCATTTCTCTCTGGAAGGTAGCTCCAGCATTCATCAATCCAAAAGGCATTTTCAAGTACATGAAGGTGCCCCATGGAGTGGTGAAAGATGTTTTGAGTTGATCTTCTGGGAGTACCAGAACTTGATTATATCCTGAAAAGCCATCAAGTAGGGAGATCCTTTTAGAGCCTACTACCTTCTGTAGGATATGTTCCATTCTAGGCAAGGGGTAGTTGTCTTTCAGGGAGGCTCTGTTGAGGTTTCTAAAGTCTATGCATAGTCTGATCTCTCCTGTTTTCTTCCTTACAGCCACTAAGTTTGACACCCAATCAGAAAACCTTACAGGGACTATTATGCCTACATCATACATCTTCCTGATCTCTTTCTCTACTGCAGGCAATTTTTTTGGATTGATTCTTCGAAGTTTTTTTCTGAAAGGCTTCTGATTTTCCTTTAGTGTTATCTTATGTTGTATGATGTTGGTGTCATAGGCCTTTAAGTCTTCATAGCTCCATGCAAACACATCAATGAATTCCTTAAACAAGTCGACATATTTCTTCTTCATGTCTGCAGGTATAGACTTAGCTAGTTTTATCATTTTGGGCTTATCTTCAGTGCCAATGTTGCATTCTTCCACATCAGAATCAGCATGTTCAATTGTGGGATTTTTTGCTACATCATCAAAGTCAAAAAGGTCCTCTAAGGGTGCCAAGCCTCTGGGTATGTTCTTATCTTTGGCCTGCAACACCTCTACTTCTTCTATATCTGCGTTTTCACAATTTTCGGTTAGATTTCCAGTTTGCTTGGAAAAAAAAATTATTTCTATGTTACAGGGAGTTTCTACGTTACAGGGTGTTTCTTCCTCATCTAAGGAATCTTCATCTAGGCAGAAGCTATCAGATTTGGAGTCTGAATCTGAAAACTCAAACTCATTTCTACCTATCAGGAAATCCTCATCTGTTTGTCTCCTTCGAAAACCTGCCCATATTTTTCATTGTCTGGCACCGCTGGTCTGAATTTGGTCTGTATGATGATCTGTTGGTAATTGGGGGCCTTAGGATATGAACTAGCTAGGCAAGCTAATCCATTGGCAACAACGTTTTGACCCCTAGGAATGAACACTAATCTATATTCAATGAATGTTTTCAACAGATCCAGAGTGTCATTCCTATATGCTCTTAGTCTGGGATGTTTTGCTGAATACTCACCATTCACCTGTTTTATAACTAACTCTGAGTCTCCTTGTATAGCTATCCTACGGGCTCCTAATTTCTTCAACAGATTCAAGCCCAAAATGAGAGCCTCATATTCTACAATGTTATTTGTACATTTGAAATGCAGATTGACAGCGTGGCTCTCTGCGTGATCATTTTCAGTGTTACGCAGCCACACTCCTGCTCCAGCACTTCGTCTAGTGCAGGACCCATCAAAGTTCATTTCCCACAGGGGTTCGTTGTTTACTCCATCTTCATCCCCTCCCCTGCAGCTGGATTCACCATTATGTTGAGTTGTAAGGTCTGTATTAGGAGAGGGGTTGTTTTGTTTTTCATGTAGGGTATCAGTTCGAACAGGGTGACTGATCAGCTGACTGCGTTTTGATTTTGTTTTTGGTTCACTCAGAGTTACGTTTTCTGCATTTTTCCCATTGTCTCCTTCATCATATTCATCTAGAGTAGCCATTATGTTGAAATCCGTGGGCTCTACGTTTGTATCTCCATTTTCTGATCTTGGCTCTTCTAAGGGTTGGTCATTGTAGAGAATGAAAGAGTCCAGATCTATATGTACAGAGTATAGTGGTGAGTTTTCAGGTTTCTCGGGGCTACTGACTAGGAATCTCATCTCCGATTCTCTATATAGTGTTCTAAGTTGGCCAAATATAGGGATAGTGGCATATGAGCCATCCATCTACATTGTTCCTTGCAGTTTGGCTCCCCATGATCTTGACAATAGCATGCCATACTTTGGTGGCACATCTGCCACCACAACATCCATGACCATACATTTGGTAGAAATCTGGGTTAAACTCACACATAAGTCTTTGATGAGAACTAGGAATTTTACTTTGCTAGAGTCAAATGAATATAAGTATTTGTAGGGTCTGGTGATTTCTAGGCCTAGCCTCTCCATCACTACCTTGGGCATTAAGTTGTGAGACGCTCCAGAATCGTGCATTGCATTGTGCAAGATCTTGTCATGAATGTTGAGACTGATATAAAAAGGTGGAACTACCCCTTCCTGAAACTTTCCCTCAATCTTTGGACCAAACAGCAGGGCGGGTTGATCATCATTCAGATTTACAGAATCATTCATTTCTCCCAGATTCAATTCTTTCAAAATTTGGCCTTTGTACATGTTCTGAGTGGCCAGCTCAGATAATGGTACAGAGATTTTGATTTTGGCAATCTCACTTTCTAAATTGAAAGTGGACTGTATCTTTGTAATGCTCAATTCCGTTTTATTAGCTACTGCCTTAGTAGCCGAATCAAATTGTGATTTCTCACTATGTACAAATTTTGGAACAGTTGTATCAGGAGTAATAACTAAAGTGCTAGTACTGCTGGTTGGTTGACTTCGTTTCTCATTGTTTTGGTTGTCCTTTCCTTTGTCTTTTCCAGAACCTTCAGCTGCTGATTTGGAATTCTCAGCAGATGCTTTAGAAGTTTTGTCAGGCTTTTTCTTGATTATAATCTCAGGAGTCTTGGCTTTGGGAGTATCTTGGTTTTTCTTACTCCTAAGTTCATATTGTTTCTTGACTTGCAACATGGCATTTTCAAATCCTAATCTATAATCCTCAGACTCAAACCACTCCTCATCATAACCAGTGGTGGGGGGCTGGTCTTCTTCTGAATCATAATTTAGGATTGAGTCTTCTGTTTCAAACATGTTTATTGCATTCCCTTCAGATTCTTCTATGATTCCCTCATCCTCATCTACAAAGTTTTCTTGAAATGGGGGAATAATTTGTTGGTCTGACTCTCTTTGTCTGTTGGGAGCAGCATTATTTCTTCTAATGTTTTGGTTCTGGTTTTTGTTTTGGTTGCTGTTTTGGACAACCATCCTCTTTATCATTTGTTGAATTTCTTCCACATTTTTTGAAAGTATGTCATATTTGGGATCAGACGTGGAAGCTACGTTGTCATCCCTATATGTTACCCTCTTTTCAGCTTTTAGTCTTGCCCTTTTTTCCATTAAGTTTGCTTCTATGGTTATAGCTCCTTTTTGCATGTCTTCCAGTGTGGTATACTCTTTATCTCTGACCTCGTAGGCCATGTCAGCATCAAATCCATCAAGGTATTTAGCTAGGGCCATTCCTTGTGGAGGTTTCATGTGTGGAGGGAGAGCATTGTAAATGTTGTTGAATCTAGTGGTGTAATCATGAACACTCTCTCCTACATTCCTCTTAAGGGACATGTATTCTGCTAGGAGCTGGCGAGGGTTTGCTCTAACCTCCCATTTGTTATAAAGGTCTGGTATAATGCAGGGAGATATTGAATACTGCCAGGAGGCAACCATTTAAACCATTTCTTGACCTCGCCCCCTAAGCTTTGGGCAAAGATCCTCATTTTGATTGTTTCATCATCAATTTCCATATAATCAAAAGAGTCCTCCATTTTATCTACATGTTGCTGAGCTGTTATGGACTCTTTAGCAGTGAAGTGTGGGATTTTTGACTGATAATCATTGGGCAAGGGTAACAAGGGTTGAGGTAAAAGCAAAGGTGCATACTAGGCTGCCATAATGATGTTCTGATGGGGTATAGGGTTTGCTTGAGTAGCTGGTATTTGGATGATAGGGATGTTTGGACTAGCAGAAGTCTATTGAGCAGATCTAGGGTGAGAGAAACCCAAGTTTTGAAGGAAGTGAAAATCAGGTGGTGTGGAAGGAGGGGTTTCACTGTCCCTAGTGTTTTGACCACTGTTAGATGGTGTATTGTAAACTTCGAGGTCTTGCTGGTCTAGATGATTGAATGACCTAGTTCTTGGTAGTCTATTAGGTATGTCTAGGTCAGGGAGGAAATGTGCTAGAGCTGTTAGGTTTTCTAGTGTAGAATTAGCTCTAAGAATGTGGCTGGAAATGGTTGGTCTTTTAGGTGTAGGAGCTCCTTTGAGGATACTCTCTGGATTTTCAACTATTTCCGATGGGTCAGGGTTGGGATAAGCTCTTGTGTGGATGGTTCTGAAAGCCATAATGATGTTTATAAGCTTAAGCAAATTAACCCTACTTGTTTCTTCTACTGTGGTTAATGTTGTCTCAGGGGTTGGCCTCCCAGTGGAGTCTGATTGTGAAATCAAGATAATCAGCAGGCCTACTGATCACCAGTGGAGTCTTTTCGTTTAGGAACAATGGAGTTGCCAGGTGGAGGGTTTAGGATGTTTCTAAGGGGTACACTATCCACCATAGTGCTCAGGCACTATCAACTTTCAGGAAACTCCTCTAAAACAACAAGCTCCAACCAGAGATTGACTAGGAGGGCATTTACCTGATATGTCACCTCTGAAAAGAGGATTAGATCTAGAGGCTACCTGGCCCTTTCCAGGCTTTGTCTAAGAGTATGGTGGATATTCAATAATGGATGTTGATTCAAGAAAGGGGTGACTTACTGTCAACCTAACCAGAGTTCTAAGTTTCTGAGGTTTTTACGAATGTTTAAGGTGAAATGTACTCAGAATTCCCCAGCGGAGTCGCCATTATGTTGGTGACGATGCTAGGCTATACACTAATAATGTTCTCGGTTATAGGCTCTTCAGAAATTCCCCAGTGGAGTCACCATTATGTTGGTGACGATGTTGGGCTATACACTAATAATGTTCTCGGTTATAGGCTCTTCAAAAATTCCCCAGCGGAGTCGCCATTATGTTGGGGTTCCCATGTTTTGGCCAGGTTGACAAGACCAAAAGATGAGACAACATAGAACCACTTCAGACCTTAGGATCTAGCCCTCCTAGGTCCAGAGAGGGATCTCTCTATATAAGACAAAGGATATGTCTTTGAAGCTCTAAGTTATGAATTTAGGCTAGTTATAGGCTCAAGGTTGTTTGTTTGATTGTTTATGTTTGGTTGTTGGGAATTAGGAAGGAAGGTTCCAATATAAGACAAGGATGGACAACAAGGGAATTTAGGCAAAGGTAGATAAATTAGGGAACATCAAAGCCATTGGGCAATGGAGTCAAGAAAGTATTTACTTGTGTTCAATGTGCAAGCTTTCAATTGGGCTAGTCATCTAAAGCATATGGATCTTAAAGATGAAAGTAGGAATGGGACATCAAGGACTGAAAATGAAGGAAGGAGAACCGTCCAATTCTGTCTATAGATCAGGTTGGAGGTCATTTAACTCCAGACCTGCTTGGACAAAATCAGGGGCAGCACGAGGGAACTTGGAAAAGGCTAATTGAGATGGAAAAGCCCTAGTGAGGCAGAGATAGGGTTCTTGACCTCCAAGGTTCTCAACACATTCAACTGAATCTTCAACAAGAACATCTAAAAATAGATTCCATTAATCCATACATAAGAAAGTAGGCAATAGTCATCCAATACACTGGTTAAATCAATTGAAATCAACGTTCAGATACACATATAAGCATAAAACACAAAATACTTGAAGAGCAGCAACATAAGGCACCTATCAAGGGTGAATCTTATGCCAAAATTCTGGTACAAGCCAGTAGAAATAGAATGAAATCAAATCAAATGCAAAGATAGGGAAACATCATCAGCTGCTTAGATCAGGATCCAAAGAAACGTGCTTGTCATATTAAAAACAACACCAATCAGGTACAACATTGCCCACAGCTTGAACATTCAGTCTGAATACATCAAACCTCAACTTATCTTACAATATTACACAGAGAACTTGTCTCAAGAGGAATATGATTTCCTTTCTCTGATATCTCATCAACAACGATTACAAAGTTTCCTTCTGTGCTTTATAGCAAAGGGTGAGCCTAAGATCGACTGAAGGAGTAGGTGAAAATTAAATGTATCTTTAAACACAACAATGAATGCAGGAATGAAACCCATTCTACTTGACATGTTGTATATTTAATCTCTGTCACCTTCCTTGTGAGAGAATGATCTGCTCCAGATTTTGTCTTGACCTTTTGGCTTGTTGTACTCCAGGTGATTTGAACAAAAAATGAAATAAACTACTAGTAAGGTCTCTCTCATAAATGTCTGACTATTTTTTGAACTTCGGTTAGGGAAGAAATCATTCAAGGACATTTTGCATAATAAAAGTTATATGGGCGCCCTATACTTGATAAAGAAAAACATTCTACTAACAAATCACCCTGATGGTAACTTTCACCGTGCTCGGGATCTTTTGGATCGATCCTCGGGGTCTTCAAACTGCTGCTTTGCCTTCTAAAACACCGATTAAGGTTCAAGATCTTCATTATCATGCCTTAATCTTCTTTGCTTTGTCCTATAATACTTTGCTGCTTCATTTCTGCCTCTGACAGGTTAGATTGAGTTTTAAATGGCGCTGGTTGATCTCCAACAAGGTTTGAAGTTTGTTTCTTTAATGGAAATCCCTGTCTCCACCTTCCTTGGTCCTTTCCATTGAATGCGTCTAGGTACGAGGCTTCTCTGTATTTCTTGGCCGCTGCATAGAAAACTGGGCGATCATGGCGGTCGTTAACCTCTACAAAACTTGCAAAACCAAGAAACCTATGAAGAAAACCTCGGACAGGGGGGCAGGTGAAGTGGATGATCGCGAAACCAGTGGCATGACGGGAGAAGTGCAGAGAAACAATGGTGGAAAAATGATGAAGCGAGGCCACGTATGTGGGACCCGGGGCTAATCACAATCACAAAATCGCAAAAGGGAAATGGGAGTGGAGCAGAGTGATAAACTCAAATTTTGCAATGCGATGAGAAGTCCTTTGTAAAACCAACATAATACAATCCTTCAATTTACAAAGGGAAGGACCTTGTAACATATGAAAAGGCGGAAGTGTGGTACGGTTGGCCCGGGCACGCATCGCAGATCGCAAAGGTGAAAAGTGCAATGGCAGAAGGTGGCTCTAAACAGACAAAATGCGCTTGCGGTATTGTGATGGGGCGGGTTTGTGACGTGATCACATCGCAAATATTTGCAACGCGATCACATCACAAATATTTGCGACACGATCAAATCGCATCGCAATATTTGCGATGGGTCAAACGGACCTAAACAATGAAAATTTGATATACGATTTGCGATGAGCGCCTTAAGGGGCAGCACTCAGTCACAGAGCTTGGTTACATGGGGACGGGGCTAGTGAAAAGGGGATAAGCTTTAGTTATAATGTCGGGAGTGGGTTTTTGACTCATTTTGAGTGCGTTCCAAGGCTAGGAAGGGTAACGATAGGGGGAAATAAAGGGGACAATGGCCAACAAAGGTTAAGGGAAGAATTTAAAGGGGATTTTTGGGGGAATTTGAATCGGTAAGCAGGGAAATAGAAGGGGAGACAAAATAGAAGCTATGTGGGGGTGAAATAAGAGGGAAAAGGGCCTTACGGGCATCATTCTTCATAAAAGAGAGGCTTTATAAGGGAAATCAGCAGTGGGGATTCATCAAAAGGATAAAGGCACAAGGAGGCTTCAAGGATGATGTATTTTCAAGGGAAAGGCATTCCTTGGAGGCTCCAGAACCATCTAGCCCCCAGCTTGCTTGTCAAGAATTTTGTGGGGGGGCTAACACACTGCTTCATAATTCATGTCTCAATATTAATTTTTCCAAAAATTTCCTCAAAAATTCCTTCCTTGTTTTAAAAATTCTCACTGTGCATATAAAGAGTAGGAAAAAATTGCTCATTGTATGTATGAGAATGAAAAAAAATCACTCATGGTGTGTATGAGAATGAAGAAATGAGCTCACTATGTATGAAAAATGAAGAAAAATGGCTCACTGTGTTTATGAGAATGAATAAATTCACTCATTCTGTGTATAAGAATGATAAAATTAACTCACTGTGTATGAGAATGAAGGAAAATAGCTCACTGTGTATGAGAATGAAGGAAAATATCTCACTGTGTTTTATGAAAATTTCATTATGTTTAAAAAAAACATGGAACACTATTTCGTTACATGTGAAAAAGTCATAACTCTGCATGGAGGATTGAACTCGGTTACCTGATCTCGAAGAAATCTCAAATATATCTCTGATTTAATACTCATGCTCCCGAGTTTAAAAATGTTACTGTAGTTAGAACTCTTCTCCAACATCTCTAAGAATTCACTTATACACAGGTGGAAGAGTGGTTTTAATGGTGGCAAGATTTCGATTTCAAAATTGGAGTGACATGACACATCTTAGAATTTATTCTGAACTAAACTACCCATGAAATCCACTCAATCTACAGCTAGAAATCCGAAAATGATCTCTTACCTTTTCTTCATGCAAAATTTATGGATTTTTTTGGTGAGCTTTAGTCAGCTTGGAAACGAAATATCATCACCATCAGTTCTCTTTTTTAAATTGATGCCTATCCTTCTTATTTCTCCACAACTTCTTCACCTATTTCTTATACTGCTCTTTCTGAATTCAAAGTTCTTTGTTTTACAAAAACCTTCTCTGTGTTTTCTCTATTATTTCCTTCTTTCACGGGGTGCTATATATGTGCATGTGTTTGCACAAAATTCTCCTCCTCTTCTTGATCTTGAATATGGCTTTGATGGTGGAAGAAAGACATAACACAGAGCTCTATTTTTGTTTTAATGGTGAAAGTTTAACACAGGGATTAACAATAACATTACATAGATTTTTTAAAGTGGAATTACACAGAGTTTTGAATGCATTTGATTGTTTTCCATTCCAACTCACCTTCTGAATTGCGTACTCCCATGGCTCCATTCTTCTCACTCGTGTACAATCCTTCTTCCATGGTGTTCATGCCCATATTATCACTGTAGCACCTCATCACCCACGTTCTTTGTAGTTTTATTCTTTTTTCATGGCCTCCTTCATTACATTGCATGTGCACCTTTGCTTGTTTGCATAATAATTCTCATGTGTTTTCAACCTTCCAATTGTTTGCATGTTTCATTTCATTTCGAATATTATGTTTGCAATTCCATTCCATAGTCTTTTCATATTTTTCTCTTATGTCACACTTTAGGCTTTGTCATTTACATGCTTTCTTCTTAATTTTTTTTAAAATGACCATAGGATAGCTCATTTTAAAATCAAATTATTCTTATTGTGACACTAAACTTTGTGTGGTTTTGTAGGTCAAACAAATTTCTTAAAGGGAACAATATTGAGTCTTCAATCCTTGATCAAAATGCTTATAAGATATGCTAAAGGATTTTTAGGGGTGTATGAAATTGAAATTTTTTAATGTCGGGGTATATAGAATGAATGTATGAAATTGAAGTTTTCAATGTAGGATATATGGTACGATAATGGATATGGTAGGGTAATGAGTGTATGTATTTTAGGATAATGGAATAATGCGTGTAAGTATTATAGAATAATGGATATAATAGGATAACGAGGGTAGAATAATGTAGGATGTTGGGAAAAAAAATGTAATAGAATGCATACTCAGGTTAAATTAGTTTTAACAATTCTAATTTTTTTTTCAAAATCTAAGGTTCTAAAAACATTTTATTTACTTATTGTACTTTCATTTTCGTAACATAGCTTGATGTTCATATTCATTGATGATGACTTTTGTTGGTTCTTCCATATTTGACTCATGATGATGGTTCTTAAAAAATGAATTCAGATGGGATATAGAAAATTGTAGATGCTTACTTGAACATTTTGATATTATTCTATTTCATGTCCTTCTTGGCATCTGCTATTGATTCAGGTTCCTTCTAATGAATGTTGATGTTGTTCAGGTCCCTTCTGAAATTTTTAGATGATGTTTCAGGTCCCTTTTGTGTAATATTCCAAATTTTCCATCAGCTAATTAGAATATTAGAGTTCTTGCTTTTCTTATTTAGTTAAGTAAATAAAAGGGTGGAGGGACCCATACACCCAGTAGATGAATAAAATCCACTTCTATAGTGTGAATGTGGGTTAATTGAGTAGTGGAGTAGCATTATGGAGTAGGGGAGCAGCATAATAATGAAGAAAGAGTAGAGGCCATAGAGCATTAATGAGGAAGATTATGGAGATAATTGAGGAATAAATGCAAGATGATGGAGATAGTGGAGAATCAATTATAGAGATGATGGAGGAAGTGGTGGATTAAATGCACACATGATGGAGGAAATGGATAGTAATTGTAGCAGTGATGGAGATCATGGAGGACAACATAGTCTCTATGGAGGCTATTGGCCACATGCGCAATAGATTTATGAGGTGGGACAAGGCTAGGGAAGGCTCACAACCATAAAAGGAAGATGAGGGTAGCAAAGGAAGGAGGTCTGGATTTTTATTGTTGAGTGTTGTAAGACATTTCTTTGCACGCTTCAACTGTTTAGCTAAGTTTGTTGTGTTGTTTAGCACTTGGTGTTCCCGAGCAGGAATCTCACCCTTACCCACATGGAAATTCAAGTGCCTCCTCTGGGAAGGTTTTCTTGGACAAAATTCATCATCTAGAAATCAGTGACACATTCATCCACTCTCAAATGCATTTATAGCTACAAGAATTACGCATTCCTGGAGTAGGGTTTGAGAGTTAAAAGGTTGTTCTCAGTACTTCAACTAAGAAACCTGTGAATGGATCAGCCCTTCACACTGTGGATCCATTTCAATATTCCAGGAGTTCCATTTTCATATCCAGCATCAGGCCATCCATTTATCCTCCTATGCAGCAACATTTCCTACAGGAATTGCGTAATTCTGTAGTGAGGGTTTGAGGAGAAGAGGAAGTTCCAATCAACTTAGCTTGGAATCCTGTGAGGGATTAATCCTTCACTCTGAGGATCACTTTATTTTCCCGGGATCAAAATTTCCTTAGCTATCATCATGGTACATCATCAGCCCTCCTAGATAGTGCAGCATTCCCCAACAGTTGTGCATGCAGCAACTGCATATTTAGTGGAGGAGCTAGATCTGAATTTTTGAGCTTGGGAATCGGGAGAAGAGACTAACCCTTAAGTTAGTGAACTGAGTGGGTGATATTGTAGGTGATAGATCATCCTTTCAGCCCTATATTAGCAGCTGTCTCTAGGGAGTGCATAACTCAGCCAGTAGGGGTGCAATGTGCAACCTAAAAAGGGCCAAAATTCCAAACTCAAAATCTAGCCAAACCATGTCTGTGTTTTTCTGGTTTTTTCGAAGGAATATGTGGTTAAAATCCCAAATATTTTTTAGCACTCCAATAGCCTCTTGCACATAGATCTTCTTCCCAGGAACAACAGTTTCTAGCAGCAATAATTTATACTTTCCAATGCTAAGTTTCATTAGTGTATTTCAGCCATCTTGTGGCTTGAGTGCATTCCTCTTGGAGCACTCTGTACTTACATTGTTTTTGATACATAATGATATGGCTCGGCTATTTCTACTAATTTTTTAATGTCTTGATGTTATATTCTAACATTTTCATCATTTTACAATTTTCTACTTACATTATGGTTATTGCCTTGATTTAAATGTTATAAATGTTCTATATTCCTATCTTTCCCATTTTGGGCTATTACAATGGTATCAGAGCATGATCATTGGCTCAGAATGTGGGCATTTCATGACATCAGAGGAATAAAAAGAAGAAGCAGAAAAAAGAAGAATTCTTCAATGGTGAAAGGATTGAGTTTTTCCACACTTCTCTTCAGATCTGCATAGGATCTCACCATGGAGATCAAAGAAATGAGAAGGGAAAGGCAAAAGGAAACCTCAAGAGGTTTTCAGAATGGAGAAGGTCTGAACACTTCCTATCAGCAGTATAAGCAACCAACGATATAGAAATTTCCTCAATGCCCTACTATGCCCACTTTCCTTGCTGAAGGAAATGAATGGCATGGAGATGGAGGATATCTGGACCATGAGAGTCTGAGTGATTATCCTGCAGAGTATAAATCTCAATATAGATCATTCAAAGAGAATGTGACTTCCCCACAATTTTTCCAAATCAAATAAAATTGAAGACCTCACAGCAAAAATAGAAAAAGAGGGAAAATGTAGAATATATTCTTCCTGCCTACATTTGACGGGTCATCGAAAAGCACAGAAAAAACTTGGATGGAGAAGCTAGATGCATTCTTCCAGCTACACCAAGTAATGGAAGCAGAGGTTGTTCAGATTGTAGCACTACACCTTGAGGGTGAAGAAAATGATTGGTGGTTCAGCAATATGGAGCATGCAAGAGTGACTGCATATCCATACTTCACTCAAAGGTTGGTATAAAGATTTAACAGAAGAAAATCGAAGGCACTTTGCATTGACACATTTTTCAACATTGATGAGAAAGTATATGAGGAGCAAAAGGAAGATGTCAGCACTAATACTCCGGGAGAAGAGTAACTACCACCACCACCAAATGTAGTAGAGGTACCATTAGGGTAATATTGAGGTGTAAAATAAGCCTCCTAAGGAAATTATAAAATAATAGTGGAAATAATAAAATTATATTTGATTACATCATCAAATTTTAGAGGGAAAAAAGGAAAAAATACTTTTTCAATTCATATTTTCAACTTATATCCCAATTTTTTTAATCAAATTTCGAGCCGGAGTACTCGTTGGATGAAAAATTTAATTCCTCATCAAAGGAGTACCCATGTTGCATACTTTCGATGGACCCCGCTATACGAAAAATGAGAAATACATGAAAACCGTGATTGCAATCACGTTTTTTTAATGTATTTGTCATTTTTCGTATAGAAAGGTCCATCAAAAGTATGCAACATTGGTACTCCTTGGATGAGGAATTAAATTTTTCATCCAACGAGTAATCCCACGCAAAATTTGAGTAAAAACTTTGGGAGATAAGTTGAAAATACTAGTTGAAAAAGTAGTTTTATTATTTTATTATTTTTTAAACTTTTTAACATTTTACTTAAAGGTGAATCATCCCCTATGGTTGACATCATCATCTTGAATCCTATTGGTTCCTATAAATTTTATTTTGGTTGTAAATTTTTCTTAGGAGGCCCATTTTAGACCTCAAAATTCCCCTAATTTTGCATCAGTGGGAAGAACACTTGCATCTTTACAAGATGGTCCTGAGCATTCGACAATGAGAGTCCCAGTCATGATTCAGGAGGTACATGAGGAAGAGGAAGAAGATACCAACGCTAGTGCAATAGTAGAGGATCAACCATCACCATCACCAATAGTTGGAGAAGCAATTTCTTTGGTTGGAGGAACTCTTGTATATTCGCAAGATGTTCCAAGCATCAGCTAATCCAAGGCATGCAAACATTTCCACCCCATATTATTTCAACACCTTAGATTGAGATTTGTGGGGTCATGCCATTAGGAAAATTGCATGACCAAGGGTTAGAGCACATTGCTGATTTGGAGCAGCAGACTATCACTGCCCAGAGGACCCTTGAATGGTTCAAGGAGAAGATATATAGCTATCCCAGTTTGAAATTGTTGAGTTGCACACAACACTTTGTGTTGGAGTGTGTATTTTCTGTGGATGGTATTAGCACAATCCTAATGTAGGTAAGTTATACAATAGCTTTCTAGAACCATAAGTTATTATCCCATGAGTTGTTGTATTCTATTTACAACAAAGATATATTGGCCATTATGCATGCATTGGTCAAATTCTGACAGTTTTTGATTGGCAGTAGATTTTAGCTGAATACCAACCACCATAGTCTCCGACATCTTTTTGGGGAGGAGAAATAGTTGCAGAAGAGGTAGAAATGGTGGATCAGAACAATACGAGACTATGAGTTCACCATTGTGTATGGAGAGGGCCACGTGAAAGTAGATGCACTATCATGGAGATCGGTAGCGTTGTCACTAAGGAGCAATGATGATTTGAGGGCCCAGTTATTATTTTAGCATTCTGATGACCACTTCACTTATGAAGCAATGGATGGGTAGATGGTAGAGGGTAGACATCATGTAATGTATAACAACCTCCATTATCATGACAGAGCCTTCTTGATGAGTACCTCACAACTCAAACATAAGTTTCTGCATGCAACATATTCAGAACCTCATAGGTTCTACTGGGCCATTGGAGAGAGGTTCTCATGGAGATACCTCAAGGAGGATGCACTTTGACACATCATGGAGTGCAAATATTGTCATCAGATTCTGGAGGGTGGTATTTTCAACATTGATCTAATGTCAAGGTATGCACATTGCTTCGACATTTTAAAACAATACATCTCTTCACCCATGACCGGATTATCTTTCTAGGATGTCTTCATGCTTCATGGTATTTCCAAGGCCATATATAGTGACGGGGATAGTTATTGTATGAGAATTTTTTGGTGGGAGCTTCTCCATTGGGTGGATATTGAGCTGATGCATGATATGATTCATCACCCATAGTTGGATGGATGGATGGATATGATGAGCAAGTGGCTGAAAAGCTACTTGCAGATCTATGACGCATGGTAGCAGGAAGCATGGTTGTGCTAGATTCTCGTGGGTGAGTATGGCTACCACTCGACATTTCCATCCCTTGCATAGTACTGAGGTGATGCAATAGTAGGAGGCATGGTTGCGTTGGCTAATCTTGGGAGAGTATGGCCAAGACATTTCATTTTATATGTCCATTGGCATATCATTGTTTCCTACCTTGCAAAGTAGTGATGAGGTGTAGTAGCTGGAGGCATGGTTGCGCTGGTTACTCTTGGGAGAGTATGGCCACCATATGATATTCCACATGTCAATTGGGATGTCACTATTTTATACTTGGCATGATGATGTGTTGTGGAATCAAGAAGCCTTGCTACGTTGGCTTCTCTTCATGTGGTATGGCAACAAGAGACATTGTTGCAGTGGCTACTATCGGGAGAATATGGTTCAAAATTTCACATCTCAATCCATATGTATTTATTTCCTACTTTGCACATCGTTGAGATGATGCTTAGATCAAGAAAGTCCACTAGGGCCAAGGATTGGAGCATGGAGAAACACAACCTACTCCATGTAGCATAGGTTGGAGAGATAGTTTATGAGTTGGGACTTTTGACTTGAGAAAGGAACCACTACACTTCACATAACTCATGTAAAGAAGAGGCTCTTTGACAGCAGATGGTTGCCACTTGGGGAATCATTGATGAGGAGAGGCATCTAGCTACCCAACTGGAGGCCATTTTAGACATTCTAGAGAGGAAACTGTGGATTTGGGCATTCATAACTATGAAGATGCCACTTGGGAGGGAGATGGATTTCTACAACATCCAATTTTGCAATTTCTTGAGGACAAAAAACATTTTTGCGGGGAGGATTGTAATATTCCAAATTTTCCATCAGCTAATTGGAATATCAGAGTTCTTGATTTTTTTATTTAGTTAAGTAAATAAAAGGGTGGAGGGACCCATAAACCCAATAGATGAATAAAATCCACTTCTATAGTGTGAACGTGGGTTAATTGAGTAGTGGAGTATCATTATGGAGTAGTGGAGTAGCATAATAATGAAGAAAGAGTGGACGTCATAGAGTGTTAATGAGTAAGATGATGGATATAGTGGAGGAATAAATGCAAGATGATGGAGATAGTGGAGAAGCAATTACAAATATGATGGAGGAAGTGGTGCATTAAATGCACACATGATGGAGGAAGTGGAGAGTAATTGCAGTAGTGATGGAGATCATGGAGGAAAACACACTCACTATGGAGGCTAGTGGCCACATGTGCAACCCAGTTATGAGGTGGGCCAAGAGTAGGGAAGGCTCATAACCATAAAAGGAAGATAAGGGCAGCAAAACAAGGGGGTCTAGATTTTTATTGTTGAGTGTCATAAGACATTTCTTTGCACGCTTCAATTGTTTAGGTAAGTTTGTTGTGCTATTTATCACCGATTGTTCCCAAGAAGGAATCCCACCCTTACCCACTGGGTACTTCGAGTGCCTACTTTGGGAAGGTTTTATTGGGTAGCATTCATCATCTAGCAATCAGTGCCACATTCAACCACTTTCATCTTCCCTTTTGGCTACAAGAATTATGCATTCCCGGACTAGGGTTTGAGAGTTGTAAGGTTGTTCTCAGTACTTCATCTGAGATACCTATGGAGGGATCAACCCTTCACACTATGGATCTATTAGTCTTCTGGGAGTTTCACTATCATATCCAGCATCAAGCCATCCAACTATTATCCTATGTAGCAACATTTCCTATAGGAATTATGATATTCTGGAGTGAGGGTTTAAGGAGAAGAGGAAGTTCCAAGAAAATCAGCTTGGAATCCTCTGAGGGATTAATCCTTCACTGCAGGGATCACTTCAGTAGCCTGGGATCATTTTTGTATTATCTATCAGTAGGATACATCGTCATCCTTCCCAGAAAATGCAATATTCTTGAGAATTTGTGCATGCAATAGCTCCATATTCAGTGGAGGAGCTAGATCTCAAGTTTTGAGCTTGGGAATCGGGAGAAGGGACCATCCCTTAAGTTAGTGAGATGAGTAGGTGCTATTGCAGTTGATAGATGATTATTTCATCCCCAAATCATTATTTCTCTTGAGGGAGTGCGTAACTCAGCTAACAAGGGTGTAGTGTGCAACCCAAAAAATGCCGAAATTCCAAACTCAAAATTTGGCCAAACCATTTCTGGTTTTTTCTGGGTTTTCCTTGGTTTTTCAAGTAGAATAAGTGGTTTAAATCCTGGATCTTTCTTAGCACTTCAGAAGCCTCATGCACATATATATTTTTCTCAGCAATAGTAGTTTCCAGCATCAACAGTTTATACTTTGTAGTGATAAGTTTCATTAGTGTATTTCAGCCATCTTGTGGCTTGAGTGCATTCCTCTTGGAGCATTGTGTACTTACATTGTTCTTGATATGTAATGATATGGCTCAATTGTTTCTGCTAATGTTTTAATGTCTTGATGTTATATTCTATAATTTTTGGCATTTTACAGTTTTTCACTTATATTCTGGTTATTTCCTTGATGGAAATGTTATAAATGTTCTATATTCCTGTCTTTCCCATATTGGGATATTACATTATGACATGATATTGTAAATTATGTTTCAGGTTCCTTCTATAATGTTATTTAGGTCCCTTCTATAATTATATGGTAAATGATGTTTCAGATTCCTTTTGCAATTTTACTCAGGTCCCTTTTGCAATACAGCTGCTTAAACTATTTGCATAGTTTCATTACGAAATTCCCCCTTTCTTATGCTAAGACTTGTCCTCAAGTCCTGTAATTCTTGGAGGATTAATTCTGTAAAATCAAATTGAAGTAAAAGTAAAACAAAATAGAGAATTCATATTGACCAAACAAGTTGGTTTTCTAATATGAATTTGATTTTGTATTGTGCCAGTTTCCTGGATTTTCACAACCAAACTCCTTTATTATTATTATTATTATTATGGAAGTAAGGGAGGCATATGACTATGATGCTACATTATTTCCACATTATTTTCTGTTGAGATTATTTTCAAGAAGTCCTCTTTATTTATAGGCTTATTATAGACCTAAAGCCTATGTCCGTTGACTAAAAATGAAATTTTTGCTTCATCAATTGTTTTTATTTTAATTTCTCCATTGTCAAAAATTTCTTCTATCTCGTGTGGCCCAAGCTAACAAGTTGTAATATTTTCTTTCAAATCTTAAAACTTGGAGTCAAAAAGTAATGCCCAATCTCCTTTATGAAAATTTTTGTTTTTAATGAACCTGTCATGCCACTTGATTCTTTGTTGTTGCACCAGTATTGTATGCTTTATTTGTTGATATCTTATTTCAATTAATTCATTCAATTGCATGACTCCTGTTGATGTGCTTCAGATACTTCCAATCCCAATTTTGCTGCAAGTTTATATGTATGAATTTGAAATTGAATTGGTAACATAACTTCCTTACCATATACCAACTGGTATGGACCGAATTCAGTTGTGTTCTTCCATGTAATTCTATATGCCCACAATGCATCTCTTAAATTTTTTGGCCTGTCCTTTCAGTTCATTTGTACTATTTTCATCATGATATTTTCCACGACTTTATTTGTTGACTCTTCTTGTCCATTTTCTTGGGGATGGTATGGATTATATTTTCTAATTTTGATCTTATAATTTTCCGTAAGATACTTGACAAGTTTGGAGGTGAACTTTGGTACTTGATCTATGACAATTTGTCTTGAAACTCCAAATCTAACAAAGATTTCCTCAAAGAGGAATGAGACTATTGTGTCTTCTGTTGCTCTTGCCACTACCTTTGCTTCTACCCACTTTCTAACATAATCTGTACACTCTAGAATGTAATTATTTCTATTTGAACATGGGTTAATTGGTCCCACAAAGTGTAGATCCCATTGCTCAAATGGTTGTATGAGTACTTGTGGCTTTAATGGCATTTCATCTGATACCACATACCTTCCAGTTCTTTGGCAGTTGTCACATCTTTTAACATAGGCTTTCAAATCCTTGAAGATTTTTGGCCAGTAGTAGCCAAGTTTGAGCACCTTGTATGTTGTTTGCTCGTCTCCAAAATGGCCACCACATGGATCGTCATGACATGCTTTCAAAATATATAGAGTTTCACCTTATCTATCACATTTTCTTATTAATAGATCAGAACTAGTATAAAATAGGTCACCATTGACCCAACTATATCAAGCACTTTCTCTTATTATCTTTATTTTCTGTTTATTGGTGAAACAGGATGGTAATATTCCAGATGATAAATAGTTGGCTACATCTGTAAACCATGGGGTTTTAACTGTTATAGAAAATAAATATTCATCTGGAAAATTGTCTGAAATAAGATTTGGATCACTAGGTAAATGAAGACTTCATAGAAAATATGCTACTTGATTGTCTTTACTTCATCGATCTATAATAGCGATGTTAAATTCTTGCATTAATAAGATCCATTTAGTAATTCTCCCATTTTTTGTTTCTTTCTTCATTAAGTATCTAATGGTTGAATGATCTGTATGAATGAATAATTGATAACCTATTATATAATGCCTAAACTTGTTAATTGCATGCATAATAGTTAACATTTCTTTTTCTATGACTGTATAGTTCAATTCTATTGGTGTTAAGCTTTTTCTTATGAAGTATATGGCATAATTGAAATAATTTTCTTTCTTTCCAAGTGATTCTCCTATAGCTATATCAGATGCATCAGTGGATATATGAAATGGAAATCACCAGTTTGGTCCTCGGAGAATGGATGCAACTAACATTTTTCCCTTTAATATTACAAATGCATTTTGATAGTTTTTTGTCCATTGGAACTTGACATATTTTGCAAGTAAATTCAATAGAGGTAGAGCTATTTTACTAAAATTCTCAATGAATCTCCTGTAATAGCCTGCATATCCCAAGAAACTTATTACTTCTTTTTGTGTTGTTGGTGGCATCAAGTTCACAATGGCTTCTATTTTTGTTGGGTCCAACTTTATTCTTGAAGAAGAAATATGGTGTCCCAACGCTATCCCTTTAGTTAACAACATAAATATTTTTTCATTACAGTGGGATAGGTTTGTCTCTATGCATATTTTAAAAAAAAAATCAATATTATTCAAACAATCATCAAATGTCCTTCCATATATAGTGAAATCATCCATGTAGACCTCGACACATTCATGAATTAGATCAGCAAATATTGCAAGGACTGCTCTTTGAAAATTAGTAGGTGCATTACATAAAGCAAAGGGAAAAACATTATATGCATATGTTCGCCATGGAAAAGTAAATTTGGTTTTATCCTGGTGTTGCAATGTTATCTTAATTTGATTGTATCCACTAAATCCATCAATAAAAGAAAAGAATTTCTTCCCAGCTAATGAATCTATTACTTAGTCAATAAATGGTAACGAGAAATGATCTTTTAATGTGGCTTTATTCAGTTCCCTATAGTCTACACATATTCTCAAATTCCATTTTTATTTGGCACCACAACTAAGGGAGACACCCATTGACTATCATAAATAGGATAGGTGAATCCAACTTGTAACACTTTATGAAATTCCTCTTTCACTATTTCTTTCATCATAGGATTTACTCTTCTTTGTGGTTGTCTCACTGTTTTGATATGATCATAACTATAAATGTGGCGAATACATGTCTTTGGATGAATTCCCTCCATGTCTGTGTAATCCCAGGAAACATATTTTGAATATTTTTGTAAGAATGCTATTATCTCTTGTTATTATGGTGATTGTAAATTATTACAAATATTCAAATTCCTTCTCAAACTGGTTTCAATGGTTTTACTCTATGAATTGGAAATTGGGTTAACAATAAAAATATTTTAAAATGATTTTTTCAATGATTGAATAGTACAATTTTCCTGAAAGAATTGATTTAAAATATGGCTTGCAACTTCATATTGTGTTGGTCTAAGCTGCTCCAAAATATCAGGTTCTGAGACAAAAAGGTCTAATAGATCCTCATTTTCCTCATCTTCTCTAAAATTAAAGACTTGATTAATATTGAGAACAGATTGAGTTTCTTGTTGTTGTTGTTCATCAATTCATGATAATAAAGAAGGAGATTGTGTTGGAGGATAGAGTGTAACATGTTTCCTTTCATCCCCATGTACTATGATCATACTTCCTTATCTGCATCCAGTGAAGACATCTGCTGTGGCTAACCATGGTCTGCCTAGAATTAAAGGATGGCCTCCTAAATTTATTTTTGGCTGCAAGATTAGAAAGTCTACAAGATATTCCCATGAATCCAAAGAAACAATGGTATCTTCTAATATTTCTTCTAGTACAACTTTAGATCTATCTGCAAGCTCAAAAATTGTAGTAGTAGGTCGAATAATGGGGAATTTCAAGTATTCCATAGTTTTTGTGGTCATACAGTTTATAGTTGCTCCCAAATCTATTAAATTATTTGGAACTAAAAAATTATTGATCGAAATGGTAACCATAGGGATCCCAGGGTCAACATATTTTTCAATTGTTGTTTTTGTAGTAGCCAATTTGCCAATGACCTGGATTGTGGGTGGACCTCTTTTCTTTCTGCCATTTTTCTTAATAAATAATTCATTTATTGTTTTTGCATAAATTGGTATACATTGTATAGCTTTCAACAAAGGAATTTTTACATAGGCATTATTCAACTCATCCAAAATATCAAATTCAGGAAGAGACATTAGAATTTTCTACTCTATTAACCTCTCTAGATAAGGTGGTGTTTGAATCATAATAGCTTTTCCTTTTTTAATTTGATTTCCTAGATGACATTTTTCATTTTGTTCTCCTTGTTCAATTTGTTCTTCTATGATTGGTGGAAAATATTTGTGTAACACTTTTCGAGACCTTAAGTGGACATCTTGTATGGGAAGAATAGAGTATGTAGGAAAATATGTTTCTTCTTCCACATTGTATGCTGGTTTATCCACTTTGTTACTTGGATTTGATACTAGCTAAGCTATTAATTGAGTTGGTCTAGGTGGAGGTTGGCTAGAAGGCAACTGAAACTGTTGAGGTTGAGTTAGTAATTGCGCAATATTTTGTTATGGAAATGGCATTGGATGAGGATGTTGCTGGAATTTTTGGTATTGCAATGGTTGTTGAGGATATGATTGTTGGTATGGCTGTTGATTGCTATTGGTATTATTGAGGATACATTTGTTGAGGTGGCTGGTTTCCATAACTATATCCTCTCCAACCTTGTGCAGGTTGGTTTTGGTATTGTTGAGGAGGCCAAGCCTGCCATGGCAATGGAGTATTCCATGAATTCTAAGGAGGATACTGATAATTCTAGAGGTTCTGTTGAGAGAATTTTTGAGGGATACTTGGTTTCCAAGGTCTCCTTTGTGCCATATAGTAAATATAATATGTCCCTTATACTTCTTCCATTTGTCATGCTTTAAGTCTTGGACAGTTTTCAGTTACATGATTCTTTGAACAAAATCCACACACTTGCATACTATCCAAGGGGCATTCTCTAAGTGGGTGTTTATTCTTACACTTTGGACAAAATATTGATAATATTAGATCTTGTTCTTATTTTTTCTTCTTTTCTTTTAAAACATCAACTTGTGTTCCTAAAGTGCTTAAAAGATCAATTTTAAAATTTTCTAGCAAACTTCCTATTTATGCTCTTGTTACTCCTCCTGTTGCAGAGTTTGAAGCTCTTGATGTGACATATTTTTTCCACTTTTTTCTCTTTCCACAGAATATTTTTGACATATTTCAACAATCTTATCAAATGGTATCGAGATTCAGAGAATGTTTTTTGGATTTTTGTAGATTGTAGAGAAATATTTCCAAGTAATCTTTTAAACTTTCATCTTCTTGTTGTGTCATTCTTAAAATATCTTATTTTGAGTCTCTAGCCCTGCAATAGGCCTGAAAGTTTTTGAGAAAAATTATCTTCATGTCATCGCAAGAAGAAATGGTATGTTATCCTAAACCCATAAACAATTTTAGTGTTGTTTCTTTCAAAGTGGCAAGAAAGAGACAAAGTTTATGTGTGTCATCTATGTATCCATAAGTTCGACATAAGATATCAAATTCAAACGTAAATGATTCAGGATGTTCTGTTGACATTCCATAAAAATTGGGCAAAATAGAAGGTGGAATGATTTTCATTTTCATTTCCTCTCCTAGTATTGCTCTTGTCTCTAATATTGGGAAGCCAAAGGTAACTTCCTGTTCATTGTCTTGTTCTATATCATCTTATCTTTTGTTATCATACAGTATTTTTGTTTCTTCCTCTCTTTTTCTCTGTCATTCCTTCTATTGTCTCTCATACTAAAGTGTTTTTTCTAGAGTCATAACTAGTATATTAGATCCTTCTCCTTCTCCAATAATTTCCTTTTCAGTTGTTTGTAGTGTTTCAATATGAGGCTAAATTGGTGTTTCCTCAAATATCTTAGTTCAAGAACTGGTTGCTCTAATTTTTTAGCAATTGGTTTCCTTGTTTATTTTAGTCTTTCTATGAAAGGCGTTTCTTTTGGTGTTTTCTTTATTTTTACCTCCCAGGCTAACAAATTTTTTCTTTCAATAAGAGTCAATCTTTGTCCTGATCTTTGTTTTTCTACTAATTCCTCTATAGTTGGTCTCCCAGCAACTTGTGTAGTTAGTCCCGAAGGTCTTTACCCTATGGATAGTTAAAATTTTGGGGGATTTTGTTTAATGAATATACCTTTATGATCTCTATCTCTAGGCATAAAGAAACATAATTTGAAAGAAAAACTTCTTTTTGGTTTTTGTTTTTGTTGTGTTTTTAATATATATATATATATATATATATATATTATCCTCCTAATTAACTATGTTGATGTATGCTTCCTCTACAATGGCACTGAAAATGTTGGGTCAATTTACTGAGTAAAATAACACAAGTATTTACTTATCTATCTGGGTTTGTAAACTTGGAAGCATGTCCAAAATATATGGATCTCATATGTAGTAAATATTTTTATAAGACAAATTGTTTAAACTAAAGGGAATTCATATTATAAATATAAAACCTAACTAAGTAATTTTTTATTCAATATGTAATGAATGAGGGAAGAGGCTCCTAACTTTGGAGATCCTGTTTGACCTTACCACAATACTAATTTCATGAAGAGATACAAATTAACTGATGGAAAATAGCTTACGATGCATAAATACTAATAGAAGAGGCTCCTAACTAAGGAGGTCCACATTTTCCTTCTTCACAATTGCATTCATCATTGTTACTATTGTATTTAAGACTAAAAATTCAGAAAATAGCTTTAAACAAGGAAAAGAAAATGAATTATAGTTATTGTTCTTATATCAGATAGAAGGAGAATTTAACTTGAACATTGGTTTTCCCCTTCATATGAAGATTAGAATTAAACCAAGATTCATTAACAAGCATAACTAAATAACTCAACAAGGAAAAATAAAGATGAATTCTAGTTATCTTTCTTGGATCAGATAGAAGGAGAGTTTAACTTAAACACTTGTTTGTCCCTTCATATTCAGATTAGAAGTAAACCAAGATTCATCAGAAAATATAATAAATCATCATTCATCTAATTAACTGAACAAATCTAAAGCAAAAATAGTTCATGAAAATTAAGCTAAATTAACCAAGAAGTGTACTTAGCTTGGTGTGGGGGCTCTCCACCCTTGCCTTGCACACTTGAAGAACTTATTAGCTACTTCAAACTCAGTTAATCATCCACAAAATTTAACAACAAAAAGGTGGAACTTGTTTCTCAAATTAACTCTCAAAGTTCAAAAATCTCAATATGAAATTATACAAATTCTTCTTGTTTCAATGGTTCATAAGCTTGGTATAAATAGATAAATGATAAAAAAAACTATGCTATAATGTCTCTAATAGCCATATATTATCCCAATACCATCCATATAGGTTGAACTAATCCAATTAGTTACAGAAAATCTGGAAAAAATCCAAAAAGCTACTATTTCTGCCCTATTTTCTAGGGATTCCTAAAAAACAGGTCATGCTTGACCAGCATTGATCGGGCCCATTTTAGCTCAGTTTGACTGAAACAATAGATGATTTTTCCTCTGTGGTTCCAAATATTTCCAAATCCATGCTCATATCATGCCCAGGTGTCCTGCATATATGAATTATATGAAGCAATCACGAGAATTTTTAATTCTATCCAAAAATAATCTTAAAACCCAATTTTTACAAAAATATCTAAAAATTGAAAAAAATAATTTATTTACCTAAATATTCATAACAAGGTCAAAATAATGCATATGTGGATGATATAAAGTGAAAAATTATGGGAATTAGGTGTATTTTTAATAGGAAAATTTGACCAAAATTGAGGGCCAACATGGGGCATCAAACTACCTTGCATGGAAGAAAATAATTGACTTGACACTCACATAAAAAGAAGTAAAGGCATATGTTACTGGGAAATTAATTAATATGAGAAATACAAGGCACAATAACCAACAAAATACAATAAAGGGGAAGTAACGACAGAAAGTATCATAGTGGAATCCATTAAATAATCTCTTGTTCCTTTCAATGAAAATTTGAAGACTTCCAAGGACATGTATGCCAAGCTAGTGAAATTGAACATAGTAAGTACAACAAGAAAATATATTTAGTTGAGGAAAAATTCATATATAATGAAGAAATAAAAGGATTAGGATGTGGCATCCTTTCTCATGAGAGCCTCTCAACTAAGAGACAACCTAAGAGCACTTGAGGGACCAATTATTAATTACGGAGTAACCATCTGTGTACTAAATTCATTTCCACCATAATGCAAAAACTTTGCAAAAATAATCTACTCCAAAAAGGATTCAACTCCCTTTGATGATTTGTGGGATCAATCCATATTGGAAGAATCAAGGATGATATTGGATCAGATGGGAATCTCAAGCCTTTCTAGCTCCAGTTAAAAAGCTAAAGAAGGGAAATTTTAGTAAGTCCAACAAGAAATACATGTCCATGGTTCAATGCTTCAAGTGCAATGATTTTGGACACTTTCAGATGAAATATCAAAGCATGTAAAAGAATAAGAGAAATGAAAGGAGTGAATCTCATGTAGTTGAGGTAGTGGGTGAACCTAATAATAAGGAAAGGAAGGAAGAATTGAAGGATATTTAATACTAAGGAAGGTTCAATGACTGTCAGGTTCTTTGTAAAGATTAATATTTCTTTCAGGATAGTATGTTTTGCATAGTATCATAAAAAAACGCATATGATAGTAGCATATCTATAATTTACATGAGTAATTTTCTTTGTTAAAGTCATCTAGATAGATGAATAGATAAACCATTTTTCATATTAATCATGCAGACATTATTTAACGTTATGTTAGAGGTATTCATATTTCTTAGGTGGGTCATCACAATCCTGGAAGAACCATCATTATGGAAGGTTATTGAGAGAAGAAGTATGACAAGGTTATTAAACATTCCATGTAATGTGGAGTCAATAGTGGTAAAGGGATGAAGGAATGAAATGGGTTAGGATGCAGGCTCTTTGTGAGATATATGAATAGATAGATGATCTAATGAAAGCAGAAGAATGCATGTTGAATATAAAACTTTGGATAAGATTCATATGTACAAGAATCTTACGGAAGAAAATTGGTTATAAAATTGTGCTTCAATATCTATGATGCTGGAGAAAGAATAAAATCGGACTTACTTAAGGATTTATAAAAGATTAATACTTTCTCTAGAAAATATATAATAATGATTAACATCGATTATAGTCTTCGAAAGAAAATTTGTCTCTGAAATAAAATTTGTAACCTAGTAATAAAGTCTAATCCTTAGGCACTATGATCCATGATCGAAAAGTCATATAGAGATGGACCATGAGGATGTTGATGGAACGAGAAGGTCGTCATGATGAGGTAAGTTTGATTTTCATTATTTTTGTTTATATGGTTAACATATTAGTGTTTCTACCTCGAAGAATGTTGAATGAATATATGATGGTAGTTGAGGAAAGTTCAATTGTATTGATGAAGGATATTGAGGGAATTTCGATATCAGGTACCTAGAAACTATGAAGTCAAGATATGGACATCTTGGATTAAAAATTTCTCATTGCAAGAATATAACCTAGAGGTGAAAGGAAGATCACTTTCAAGAAGAATTTATGATCAGCTTGATGTTTGGAACATATCAATGTAATTCCTTCATATTAAAGAAGAAAGTGATGAGTAATAACATTGGCCTAGAACATGTCACAAGATTGAAGAGAAAAGGTGGCTCCATGATACTTTGAAAGAAATAAAGCTTGATAATGTAGAGAAAATAGGGAGCTAGGAAGATATGAAGAACTAGTATATGATACTCTTATGAAGACAATTTGTAAGGTTTGTGATGATAACTTCCCAGAAAAAAGGGAATTCTAGATATCCTCTCGTTTTGAGAGGGAGTAAAAGGGTCTCCTTGTATAGGAGAAATTTTCTATTCTCAATATTAAAGGATAATAGGGATGTCCTATCTGGTTGACAGGAAGTGATGTTGGACAACACATATTATTGGAACAGGGTCCCTAAAGCTACGAATTTTGTACAATTTTGTATATTTTTGGTATTATTTAGTCTAACGCAGGGGTTTTGGGGTGGGTCAAAGCCCAAAATGCATTGTAATGGGTCAAGGATAGACCAAGAGTTTGAAAACCACAGTTTGCGGACCATTGGAAGCGTAGGCTAAGTCGATATAAATAGATCGACATTTTGAGTCTCAAAGTAGGAAAGAATTAAGTCTGATGCTAAGTGTGAATTGTTAGATCTGTTGTTGGGTCATTTAGGTAAGGAATCCTATTGTCTATGTGCTCAGAGATCCTCAGTCTTGCTGTGTGCGGACCTTGCTAGCTGTGTGCGCAGGCTATGTTTGGATTGTACTGGGTTTTGGATGCTAATATATGCAGATATAGTTAAAGTATCTATGTGTTATCTTATGTAATGTGCTATTGTTGATGCGAACCTTTGGGGATCTATTGTAGCTAAGAATATAGTTGTGTTATCTGGTTATGTTGTGAATTTGTTTGTGTTATGGTATATCTATAATTTGTTAATGATTCGTTATGATATTGTGTGTTGATAAATAATGATACACACGTGGATGCAAAGGTATTGACTAGATCTGTGCATGATAAATAGCTTTGTATACTGCGGATTATAATGTTAACAACCTTGTGAATAGATCTGTCTTGTGCGAACCTCATAGGTTGCGAACGTGGATCTTCTTGACTTACCTACTATCTCTCAGGGTGCAGAAACCTGGTTCCAACACCCTCCCATACTGCTTCGGGTGAGACTTTAGCTTGCGCAAGCAAGTCACTGCCAAAAGGGCCAGTAGTATACGAATTTGTTGGCAAACCTTAACCTCCAAACCTGGGTCAGGACCCCTCAAGCCAAAAAATGGTTCTGCTGCTGGGACTGAGAGAATTTTGAGAGAGATATTGGGTAATGCTAAGAAAACATTGGAGACCTGAGAAGAAAGAAATTGAAGAGTGGTTTGAAAAACAAGTTTAGGAATTTGCGATGAAAGACAATCGCAGCACAAAGTTGACGGTGAAGAAGTGGAATTATAAGTATATTTTCACTGATATCTACGAGTATTCTTTGTAACAGTTGCAAACGAGCTTCAGGAGTGGTTGGCAAGGCTCGTAGATTTCTAGATGTGTTAGAAGGACGGGCGGGTCACGCAGTGGACTCCAGATTTGATCCATCAATTAGAAAGAATTGATAATACCATCACTCGTACGGTAGATCACTGGGTGGATAGTGTGTTAGGAGGATTTGTGACAAAATTCACAGTCGATCAATTAGTGTCCTATTCAGAGGTAGAGCAAAGTTTGTTCAAAGGGTTCTAAGGTAATTTCCTGTAAACACTACCCTTATTAATCAAAATTTTCTTATGCGAAAAAAGAATTCTATGCAGCCATACAAAGTGAATGAGCTCCAATTAGAGAGAGGGTACAAAACAAAGTGGTAAATACTACAGAAGTAATTGAGAAGGAGATAGATCTGTCTACAACCTAGTAAGGGGTTCAGCTATGCATAGCCCTCCAACTACACCATCTTCAACCCATCATAGGGGTAAAAACTCACTCATACCTCAACCCCCATCAGAAGATGGAATGGCCTCGCACATGAAGCTACCTACCTTCAAGGGCGTAGGGGATGAAGATATGGATCGGTTTTGGTTCATCGCAGAGTCAGTATGGATTGCACAGAATCTGGCCAGCGATGCTATGAAAAGGGTGCAATTATCCCTGGCCTTTGAAGGAAGATCCCTGGACTGGTATATGGGATACATAGCTTAGCATGTGAATGTGACCATTCCAGAGCTTAAGAATTCCCTAAAACAATAGTTTCCGAATCCTAAATCCTACTCTCAAATAGTGAATGACCTAAAATATTTTAGATAAGGACCCTTCGAGTCTATATGGGAGGCTGCCCAGTGGATAAAGAAGGTAATCAGGGAAGGGGAATTTCTGTATGGTGATAGATAGCAAAAGGAATGGTTCATTTCTATGTTATTGCCTCACCTGCGCAGACCTATGGGTTAGCAAGCCATTGAATCGCAGGAGAAAGCCTTGGAGATTGCTATGAAGTTGGAAACTATGCCAAGAGATGATACCCAGTTGGGAGTACAACAAATTCAAGGGTGGCTGGAGGCGATGCACATGGAGATCCGAAACCTGCGAAAGGACTGAGGGAAAGAAGCTAGCCTAGATGTATGGTGCATATGGTTTAGGGTATCTGGGCATACCAAGGATCAATTCCCACTACTGGCAGACTATATATAGGCGGGGGGGCCCAGTTCGTTGCTCCCGGGATCAAGTGGACTAGCATTATGGTGTGATGACTGTCACATAGCCGACATGCATGATACTAACCACTGTCCTCGTCTGGGTGCGTATGTCCCAGAATTGAAGTAACAATGGTGAATTTTTTGCCAATCAATAGGACATGATGACTAGAACTATTGAACTTATGATCTGATGATATAACAGGGAAACCTATATAGGGTGCAATCAGATCCCTATTTTCCAAGATCCCCCTCAGGCATAGGTGGCTCCCCAGCTAGGGGCAGGGGAGGGGGTCGAGGTGGAAGCGCAAGTAGGGGAAGAGGACAACTAATCTGCTATAACTACAGAGAGGTAGGGCACTTTGTGAGGGATTTTCTGAACCTTGCAAGGAAATATTGTAGGTACCATATATAGTTGGACCATGTGATTGAATACTATCTGATTCTAATCGAAAAGATGCAGGAAAAGCATTAGACACCTACGAAAAATGTACAAATGGTTAAGTTAGAACCTCGAGGAGAAATTTTCGGCATGGCCACTAGGGGAGCTGAGGAGAAAGCTGCGACTGAGCCACTTATCCGAAAAGAAGCCATGAGACAAGAAGGTTTGGACCTACAGAAGGAAAAGGAAACCTTTATCGCAGCTTGACAAGACTGTTCTAAAGTTGAGGCATCCACTTCTCAAGCCCTCGCAAACCCCAAAGTAGAGGACGAGGTCAAACCATTTTTGCAGGCATGTATGAATTTGTTGCGCAACCAATGAGCCATAGAAAACCTCCAAGCACTAATAGATAGCTATGCAGAAAGAACTAATCCACCTCTTAAAGTTAAGGATCTGTACAATTTGTACAAGAATAAGAAATGCACTGGTAGGGAAATGAGGCTAACAGTGCAAATTGGTGATTATGAAATGGATCAAGTTATTTTGGACCTCGAATCACATGTGAATGTACTACCCAAAAAAACGTGGCAGCAAATGGGAGAACCTAAGTTGGAATGGTCTACTATCCAGCTACGCATGGCCAATAAATAGAAGATCATACATTTGGGAAGACTGTCAAAGATCATGGTAGACATTGCAGGAGTTAAGGTCCGAGCTGACTTTGAGGTCATTCAGATTGTAGAAGATACGGACCCCTATCCTGTGCTCCTGGGATTGGACTGGGCCATAAATATGGGAGGTGTTATCAATTTGAAGAAAAGGAGCATGGTGTTCAAACATGAAGGTACGAGGGTAAAAGTACCATTAGACCCTGCAGAAGGAGAAAAATATACAGAGCCAGTGCACGAAGAAGAGGATGTTGATCATATTTATAATTTAACTATGTTGGATGAATATTGGATCAATCCCATAGCTGATGGAGTAGTTTTCTAGGGAAGGGATAGCGAATGTTTCTCTGACTCCAAGAGGGAGATGGAAAATTGGTAGAATCAGTTACATGATCTATCTGCGCTGCGATGTCTTAGGATCACAAAGGACTTCCGATGCATCCCCTCAAAGGTAAGAGAACTACCCTACTTTGATGGTCCTAGTAGTATTAAGGAGTTTTCGTGAACATTTGAAGCTGAGGTTCTAAGAGAGTGAAGGCTATGGGACTTTAATATAGCCATGCACGCAACACCTGCAAGGTGGTGGGACACACATAAGGGGGCACTCCAATATTGGGAAGAGTGTCGGGATATGATGATCTTGCGATTCGAACCTTCGACCCACTTGTGTGTAAAAACATTCCTTGGCCTAGTAGACCTTCGTGAGAAATTTTTTCTCTTGGATGGAAAAATGGTGTGACCAGACTACAAAAGAATGGGTTCACCTATTTATTCATTCCTTGGGACCAATTCCCATTGCATGGTACTTATATGCGGAGCTACATCAACAGAATTTCCACTGGGAAACATTAAAGGATGAATTTGTGGGAACATTTGGGCTAGCAGGGGGAACAAAGGCACTTGACGAAGCTCTGCAGCATATAGATACATTCGTATTTGATGAATCACGCCCTTACGCAACACTTGGGGAAACAACATGGGAAACACAGATGCAGGATATTTTCAACCACCGCAATATAGTAATAGAAGAATGCGATGAAGATCTGCACAATCTCTCCAACCCAGAATCGGAGGGGGAGCGCGTAGTTGCTGAACCCCCATTATAAACTGCCGATGTTACGAAGCCTCTGAGGCTGTGAGAGGTCAACATTGGCACAGAAGAGAAGTCTAAATTGGCTAAAATCGGGGATTACTGGGATGATGACACAGTAGGAAAAGTTGCAGAACTTCTCACAGAATATCAGGACTTATTCCCGGCGAATTTTTTCAAGCTTCAGGGGATCACAGGGGACCTAGGGGTCATTTTCATCACATTAAAACCAGATGTGCGCCCTGTGAAGTAGCTCCCTTATCGGCTGAATCCTAAGTATAAGAAAAAGGTTAAGGAAGAAGTCGATAAAATTCTCACCGCAAGTATTATCAAACCAGTCGAATAGTCGGACTAGGTAAGTCTGATGGTGGTTCAAGGGAAAAATATGAAGAGGGGAATATGAATCTATGTGGACTTACGCAAATTGAATGATGCCTAGTGCATGATCCATTTCCCACAAAATTCTCAGATGAAATCCTTGATAACATAGGAGGGCAGGAAGCGTACTCATTCACTGACAGGTTCTCAGGATACCATCAGATCAGAATCGCACCTAAACATCACAGCAAAACTAAGTTTTCTACTGAATGGGGATCCTTCCCGTATACGGTCATGGTGTTTGGACTTAAGAATGACCCTGGCATATTTTCATGAGTAGGAGTCACAGTCTTCAAGGAATTCATACACAAATTTTTGGAGGTTTATTTTGATGATTGGACTATCTTCGGCTTAGTAAAGAAGCACATTTCAAACCTGCGCATGATGTTATATGCCTGTAGAAACCACAATATTTCCCTGAATATCAAGAAGTGCATATTGTGTGTACCCTTCGAAATCTTTCTCAGACACATCATTTGCTGACAGGGGTTGATGGTTAACCTTGCGAAAGTCGCAGATATCATAAATTTGGCAATACCTACCATTGAGAAACAACTACGTTCGATCCTCGAACATACAAGCTACTACAGGAATTTTATTCAAGGGTACGCGCTGATCACAGGGCCTATGGAAAAGCTACTAAAGAAGGATGTTTCATTTTTTTGGGATGACGTATGTAAGAAGAACTTCGAGCTACTCAAGAAAAATATGGTCTCTACCCCTATTCTCATATTTCCTGATTGGACGAAGGTATTCCATGTTCACATAGATGCATCAGGAATCACCTTGGGAATGGTCCTCTCACAACTTGGAGATGGAGACATTGATCACCTGGTTGCATTTGCTAGTAGGAAACTCTCTGGTGTAGAGTGCAACTACTCCACCATGGAGCGAGAGGGATTGGCCATGGTCTATGTATTACAGAAGTATCGGCACTATCTTTTAGGAGGGCACTTCAAAATTTTTACAAATCATTCGGCTTTGAAATACCTGGTGAGTAAGCCTATGTGGGGGGCGAGGAATCTGCTGATGGCTTCTACTGTTTCAGGAATATAACTTTGAGATCATTGTCAAGCCGTGGAAGTTGAATGTTGGGCCGAATCACTTGTGCCGAATTGGGAGTGGTGAGGAACCGACCAACCTGGAAGAAGGATTTCCTAAAGCGCGAATGTTTTATATTAAGATAGTTGATGAGCACTTCACTGACATCATTTAGTTCCTAACTATAGTCCTGGCACCTGCAAAGTATTCGGTACAACAAAAGAAATCACTGGTAAACTGCACTGCAGATTTTACCATCATCAGAGGTCATCTATACAAGATGGGGGTTGATGAAGTGTTGTGGAGGTATGTCTTAGAGCATGAACGGCATGCTATCATGGCAGAATCCCATGATGGGGTAGCAGGAGGTCACTATGCAGGGAAAACAATGAAGAAAAAGATCTTAAGAGCTATACTATGGTGGCCTACCCTGCATAATGACTCTTGCGACTATTGTAAAGCCTATGATACATGCCAATGAACAGGATGGTCATCACGTAGACATGAAATTCCCCTTCAACCACAAATGGCCCTATAAGAATTTGAAAAATGAGCCATTGATTTTGTAGGACCTATCAACCCACCCAGAAAGAAGACAGGTGTGCGTTACATCATAACTGGCACTGATTATGTAACCAGGTGGGCCGAAGCACAAGCGATGAAGGATTGCACTGCAGATACCACTACGCACTTCATCTTTGAGAAGATTCTGACCAGATTTAGATGTCCGAAAATCTTGATGAGTGATAGAGGTATGCATTTTGTTAATAAGACAATACAGGCCTTGACGGAAGAATTCTAGATCCATCATGCGAAAAGAACTCCGTATCATCATCAGGAAAACAGAGCGATTGAAGCTTTTAATAAATTCTTGGAGCACGCACTGACTAAGGTTTGTAACACCGACTTCAGCAACTAGGATGTGTGCATCCCATCTGTTCTTTGGGCCTACCGAACCACTTGTAAGAAGTTGAGAGGGAAAACACTATTTAGTTTGGTCTATGGCAAGGAGGCCATTATGCCCATGGAATATATTGTTCCTACCCTACACATCGTAGCCTTTATGAATATGGCAGAGCCTAATATCATGAAGGAGTGTTTAGTATAACTTGTGGCTTTGGAGGAAGATAGTTTCATAGCTAATTTCCGTGACCAGGTTCAGAAGGCACGGGATAAGGCATGGCATGATCGATATATTCATGAAAAGACCTTTGTGGAAGGAAAATTAGTCCTACCATATGATAGCTAGGTTTTGAAACACTCGGGGAAGTTCTAACAACACTAGCTCAGGCCCTATACAGTTAAAGAAATCACAGTTGGCTGAGCTGTTTGGTTAGCCACCCTACATGGAAATATTCTACGCGGCTATATCAATGGGATCTGGCTCAAAATTTATTGGATCAAATGACTATATGGCTGGAGTAGTTGTATGAAATGGGGTATGACCACCAAGGAAGGTAAGCATGGAAGGTACCATGGTACGCGCAGGAAGCGGCCATAGAATTGGAAGCCGAGAGGGGTGTGTCGGAGGCACAGGCGTATGTTCAGAATGAAGTAGGTGTGTTGGCAACACAGAAGCATGCTAGGCACATAGGAGGTCTACTGGGATCATAGGGGTGTGCTAGGTGCATAAGAGGTGTGAAAACTAGCCGTTGGAACAATAAAATCGGGTAAAAGGAAAAAATTATCGTTGAAAGGAGCGGGCGACTGGAATTTAATGAGGCGATTTTGGAAGGTTTTTTACCATTTACTTGATGGTAAGTTCTGGATAAGGTTTACCAAACCATTGGCCGATTGCAAAGGCTATAAAAGGATAAGGATAGGTTGAACAAGGGTTTCATATCACTTGAATAGTTTGTACTTGGCATGTTTGTCCTTGCCAAGTTTGTGCTGTAAAAGTTGCTGTGCCTATTGTGTCCTTTTCACATCTGAGAATCCTACACCCTCTGACAGTACATTAGCACATTTGGCCCAATTTCCAAAGGCCAAAATGTCACCCTTGTAACACATAGGCGTCCCAAGAGCGACACTTTGAGGCAGGGAAAAATGTGGTTTCTCTTAACGTCACAATTCTAACACTTCAGTTAAGTGTCAGAAGACCGACACATTTTCTGAAATTTCAAGACGGTCATCTCTCTTCCAACATTACCTACTGAGCATCACTATGCCAATGTTAGCAAGAGTGTCTCTATTCCAACAACACCCTATCATCATTATTCTAGTGTCCTATCACCATTGCTATTCCGACGTGTATGACGTTTTGAAAATTACGTCGTAAGTCCAACGTTGTTGACATTTATTCGCTCTACCGATAGTTTGCAGAATTCGTCGGAAGTCCAATGCCATACAGACTTCATTGCAAGTCCAACGGTAGGAAGACTTCGTCAGTTGCCTTTGCTCTTCTGACATGGCAACCCTTTGTCGCTAGTCCAATTTTTCTGGCTTCTGAAATCGTATGTCCGATGTTTGTGAATTTTAGTCGCTCTATCGACGGTTTGGAGAATGCGTCGGAAGTCTGACGCCTTGCATACTTCGTCGCAAGTCCGACGGGTGTAAGTGGATAGAAAGCTTCTGAATACCGACAAAAAAGAACATATATGGAAAAAAAACGGGTGTAGTGTTCCAACTCAAGGAATACCAATGATATCCAAGCATCTCCCCTTCTTTTAATTCCAATAGTCAATTCATTTTTTTCTTTCATGGTGTTTCGAAGGGAAATCTAGATCTCTCACGCTCGACAAGAATAATTTAGGACCATTTTTGAATTTGATTCTAAAATTTTCATGAAAATTTTAGGTTTCCGTTAATAATCTCACTGCAGTTTGGCCCTGTCAAAAGATTTTTAATTTCTAATTGAAATAACCAGTCATCATATGGATCAATTTCTCAGAGTAAAACTCTTTCTAGTGCATTGTCAATTATACTTCTATAGTAACATGAAAGAGGCCACTGAAGCCAAACATTCGAAGCTGGACACATACATTCTACATCTGATGAAAAACATATAGTTGCTAAGAAGGTTTCTGATATAGACACAAACACATCTTTGAAAAGTGTTTTAAACAACTTCCGATGTGCTTCTTGATGTCTGGACTTAGGAAAAACCACACCTTTTTGCAAATTTTAAATCACATTTCAACAATTTTGTCCAAGAGCAACACAGGTAGGGAAGGCATTAAAGGAGTTATTACAAATCGCCAAGGTGAACTCTTCTTCAAAAAGGAGACTCCATAAATAATGTGACTATAATTTCAGCCATCAACACTTCACACTCACAGTGAGTATCTGGAAACTTGTCCTTCAATTGGTTTCTCAAATCATTACAAAATCTATTCAGCGTACTCTTTAGCCCTTTTACAACCATCCCAAGCAATTAAACTGGAAATCTGAACATGTGTCGAAATAAAATTCATGATATAATGGAATTATTCAGTCACATACATGTACTGGATGTAAACCTGTAATGCATGCAATAGTGTTACGAATCAACTTGCCAACTGGAATGTTATTTCTCCAAGAACTAAAAGATCCATCTAAGGCTATTGAGACTCGAGGGAATGAAATTCCAGGCAATGTCAATAGTGGTATTTTTTATTTGTTCATTCCAACCTGCCCACCTGATTCACCTCACTCGAATATGAACATCTGAACATATTGAACATCTAATCTATGGGTAGCAATGAAATCGATTCATCAAACCATTTTTTTTTAATACAATCTACAGGTATCCACAAATATTGTTATCGATCTCCGGGGTATCCACAAATCTAACAGAACCCTTTTTGTGATAGCTTAGAAGAATGCTTGGAGATTTGTAATCTCATTAGGATGAGCCCATAATACCTTTTTGTGATAGCTTAGAAGAAAGATTTCATGTTTGTAGGTTCAACAGGACGAGCCCATAGCACCTTTTTGTGATAACCAAGGAATCCTTACCGTGGCAAAGAATCTAATATTATCCGAGCATACCAAACATACTAAATTCCATTACAATGGAAAATAAATTCATCTTCTCTAAGCACACCAAACATACTGAAGTCCATTGTCATTTCATCCAACATCTTGGAGAAAACGGAGATGTTGAGCTGAAATATTACACAACTTGTAGAATATGGAGAAGTTCAGCTGAATTATTGCACAAGTCAAAACCAAATTGAAAATAATTTCACCATGTCTCGTGGCTCATATAAATTTGCAAAATTCAGAGACAAACTTGGTCTAGTCTCTCTAAAATGACCATTAAAAGAGGATATTAAAATTTAAATCTAGTTAATAATGGTCATCTACATTATAAACATAGGTAGAAAAAGATGATATTTAAGCCATTTACGTTCATGCATCTAAAGGTTATGTGCTTAGGTTGGGAAGACTGGTCAATTTCAGAAGTGGTATGCCCATAGTGTTTATGAATGAATGAATTTATTACAAAGTTGTATTTCTTGTGTTCCATACATTTACAAAATTTTTAGAAGAATGTAATCCTCTCAGTTCTGCATAGTTGTAGGAGCCAGCATTTATGAAGAAAATCCGCCAGAAACTCTAAACCAGAGACTGGTTTAAATCTAGAGATTTATACTACCTTCATAATTCATAAGTGTGTAACTTTAATCGGTTTTTGTTCAAAATATAATTTCATCAGCAAACACTAGAGAAATAAAACTTGTATGGAGGAGTGATTAAATACATGAAGTACAGATTTGTAGAATTATTGAAGTAACCATGCACGTATATTTATATATTTACCCTCTACAACAAGCCTAGAATAGAGAAAGAGAGAAGCATATATTTTCTTCACATCTAGATATGTGCAGACCTATAAGAACCAGAGCTCGACAAAGTTTTCTAAACTTGTAAACATTACTGGACTGAGAAGAAATTATAAACTCGTGCATGAATAACATCCTCGACTAGTGAATGGTCCAAATTGAATATTCTATTGGAAAATTAATTATCATGAAAATTTTATAAATTGGCATGCAACCTATATAAGTTGTGAAGAATAACAATTATTTCACCCACCCGATATATATGAAAAGCGGGTTAAGACAACTAGCTTGAAAACTAGATACATTGAATCTTCTATAACAAGGAAAATATATATACAGGTTGCAGAGGATATTATGGTTGACATCAACAAATAATACAGGAAAACTTCAAATTAAGTAGTATACAGAGAGCCTACTGTTGGAGTAAAATAATACATAGGAAAATATAAACCTGGTGGAAATGGTAATTTCTCATTCACTATACTTCTGTAGACTTGAAAACTCTTGCAATATATATATATATATATATATATATATAGAGAGAGAGAGAGAGAGAGAGAGAGAGATATTCATTTATGTATTGTTAATGAGGAACAAAAAGGGAAGATAAGACTAGTCAACTTCTTTACCCCTTAATCAAATTTAAGCAGATCATTACTGGCGAAACAAACTTAAAAATTTAGTAATAACATGAGATGGTAATCTAGCAACCATTAGAATATAGAATCGATCTGTCATCAAGAACAGAGATGAATCACACACACACACACACACACACATATATATATATTAAATTATGAAACAAAATTTAAGGAACTATGTTATCATGGTTCATTCTAACACTAAAGAGAAGAATTATTTCGGGAATTACATCGACTGGATTAAATTGTTTAATAGTCCTAGTCTCTGACAGAAGTTATAGAAAGTTTTTTTGACAATAAAATTTGAATTTTCTAAACCAAATTTGGTGCAATAAGAATGAGAGAGGCTAGTCACACTCATATTCAGGATGCGTCGATACCGACCTGAAATTTCAAGATAGGAAGAATTCAAGACAAATGAATTTCGACTTCACCAAAATACCAAGGAAGAGAACTCTTGTCGAGAGTCGAACTCACCTGAAAAAAAATGAATGCAACGTGAGATAGCGATAACGGTGCGGTGTGAAGGCACCTCAGAAAATAATACATTCGAACGGAGCATAAAAAAAAGTGTTACCTTAGAGATTGGAATACCTCGATACCAAATACGACCTACAGGAAGGATACCCATATAGTGTCAAAATGAAAAACTCGACGACCAGGACGTTACCTGGAACGAAACCACACATAGGATGAAATGGTACAAATAAACCGCCTACGTACCTGGAAAAGTGTGTTATCGTTAGAAGGGAGATTCTTAGAGTCAGGGCAACTCGGCTCAAATGAAACGAGTATAGACACAGAAGACCGAGAGAGAGAAACAAATTTCGTACCATTCCAGGGATTTAATGTTAGCATAGAAACCTAGCAAGGAGACACTAAACGATATGTATGAGGTAAATAGTAGAACAAAAAAACAAAAAAAATCAATCACGAATGAGAAAAACGAAAACCAATAGGAGGTTTATTTACAAGTGACTAAGATGGTTTTTTCCAGGTCGTAATACCCTAAACTGAATATAATACTACTGGTAAGGCAAACGCCTGAATTCGCATACCTGAAGGATCATGAAATGAAGAACTGGTTGCGCCAGAGGCCGGGGAGAGCACGAGGTCTTGCTATTCTCGACAAGCAGAGTATTAACACTAGTATTCAGCCAGTAAGAGCGAAGGGCGAAAGAAAAAAATACATTCAACAACTCAGGAATTAATACCACTCATCAAACCAAAACGAGCAAAACCCTAGCAGGCCTGAACCATCTCCACCATCCAAATCTCATCATATTAATAGGATATACGTGGATCGGTTGGGGGAAAAATCGAAATCACTTACATAGTTGTTAAAAACACAAATATACATTTATTGAAATTGATTTCCCAGTACTTTCAAATCGTATCACAAGGATGACACTACTAAATGAGCTGACATATGTTGAAAATATAAAAATAAAAATACACAAAATCTTGTGTGTAAACGTGACCAATATGGGTCGAGAGATAACAAAAAAAATCGTAAATCAACAGAGCGCCATTAAACCATGTCGACGTGGAGAGGTCGACGAGGTATCCAATGCTAGTCACATTAAACCAAACTTGCCAACGTAACATAAACAATACATGAATTTAATGTCGCCTATCCCTACCGTAAACTAGTCACAATGGAATGTACATAGATATCCATGGTGCCGTGGTTAGTAAATCACAAAATTAAAACAATGGCCGTAAGGTGTAAATGTATGCTTATGAACGATGAATGATACATAAGATAAGTAGAAATAAATCGTTCAAGACTTTGGATAAGCCGAGTTCAAAACATAGCTTTATGACTTTTTAAATAGTCCAAGCATATAAAAACAATTGAATGACATGTCCATTATAAGACCCATAAAAATATGACAATGAAAATCCATAACATAAGTGGGATGAACACTATAAGGGGTGCGTGAAAAAGTTGAGTGTATGGTTAGAAATTTTCTATGGCCCAAGGTAACCATACAAATTATGTTTGTATGAGTTATACATATTGATATGTTCTATGAGCATGGGTAATCATATATGTTATGTGTGTGTAGTATATATATAAAATTATATACAAACATATATGTAAAACATAAATCTCCAAAACTCATGGGAAGAGAATTTAGATATTAGGGTGGTTAGCTACACGTACACATATTAAGACAACCTTGTTCTTTTGAAATTTATCATTGATGAGATTCGATGATAGATCTGAATAGTTGTGGCAATTAGGAGAACAAAATTAAACTATCAAAAAAAAAAATTGCGGTAGAAAAGAGGAGACGTGACAAATGGTATCAGAGCCCATGTTGCATAAACTAGGCTGTTGTTTTTGTGCTCACTGTTGTTGTGTTCTCACTGTATAAATTATTTATTATTGAAAAATATATATATATATTACTTATCTGTGTTGTTTAGTGTACAGTGATGCTGAAACAGAAAAGTGGAATGGCAGAAGGTGATGAAATTTATGTTGATCTACATGATGACGATAATACACCAGATCCCAACGCTCCAGTGATGGCTATGTTGCACAGTTTGAAACGAGAGATGGCTGAGCTAAGAAGCCAGAATGACAGACTGTCATTAGTTAGTGAGGAGCAGGAAAAGCTCATCAGAGAATTAACTTCTCAAAACAGCCAAGAAAGTGATGGTTCCGAAAAGAGGAAGAAGGGCAAGTTCTCTGATGAATATGAGGAATATGATGTTACCAGGCATCAGTATAAGCAGAAAAAGGAATTACAGGGGGAATTTTGAAAGATCAAACCTCCCTTCTATGATGGGGAGAAGGAGGAAGATGTTGAAGCCTGTTGTTGAACATGATTAAATATTTCCATGTCTATGAATATGAAAGCAATCTGAAAGCCATATTAGCTGTCTACCAGCTACAAGGTAAGGCTACCTTGTGGTGGGAGGAGACGAAAATGGTTCATGCCATTGATGAAAAGATAGTTACTTGGGAAGATTTCTAGGTTAAGTTTAAAAACCACTATTTAAATGAATGTTATTATGATGATAAAACAAAGGAATTTCATGAGCTTAGACTGGGACAACTTACTATGGATGATTTTGTCAGCAATTTTACAAATATGTTGAGATATGTCCCTTACATTAGGGAAGAGAAGGCAAAGGTAAAAAGGTTCTTGAACTGTTTGCCTGCTGTGTACAAAGAGAAGATCTAGTTTGATAACCTAAAAACTATGGACGAAGCAGTAAGAAAAGCTAGGTTATGATACCAGCAGTTTAAAAGAAAGAGTTAGCATGGAAAAGGCTGGATAAACAAGGGTGAAATCAAAGGAAAGAAACAGAAACCAACTTACTTAAAGAATTTTGGTAGGGATCATCAGCGGAAAAAGTTTAATAAACCAAAAGAAAGTCAAACTGCTCAGTCTCAAGTTGGTTCCAAACAATTAGATGGAGACAATAAGAAAGAAGGCACAGTTAAAATGAGGGAACCTTTGAAATGCTGGGGATGTGGAGAACCTCATCTCTTGAGGGATTTTCCCCACCGAAATATTCAAATGATTATGAGAGATCGGGAAGCTACCACAGTAAATGATATAGCAAGAAATATACCCACTATTAGTGCAGCCTTGGAGAATCGACAAGCAGAACACCAAGCTACCATTGTTGAAATGGAAGGTAAGATTGATGACCAATATGTTACTGTTTTAATTGATCCAGGTGCTTCTTTGAGTTACATTAGTCCACAAGTGGTAGAAAAATGCAATCTGAAGACTGAAAAATTTCAGCAGTCTTGGTTGGTCCAGTTAGCCACTGGTACCAAGAGGAAGGTAACTCATAAGTTACCTCAAACAACAATTAAATTAAATGATTTTCAAACAGAAGTGAATTTAAACATTTTTCCCTTAGGCTCATATGACTTGCTGATAGGAATGGACTGGCTGGAAAAAAAAGGCAATGATGAACTATTGGGATAAAACTCTGCATTGCATAGATGAAGAAGGGAACCCTTTTATTCTCAAAGGAAAACCAAAACCCATCTCTGTAAGAAAAATATCAACATTGCAACTAAAAAGAACAGCTAGGAAAGGATATCAAGTATATGCAGTACATGTTGAAGAATTAGAACATCAACCTGAAGAAAACCTGTTAGATACTCTGCCAGTAGTGAGAGAGTTTAAGGAAGTTTTTTCCAGATGAGATTCCTCATCTTCCCCCCAAAAGAGAGATTGATTTTTCTATCGATTTGGTGCCGAGAGCAACACCCATTTCCCGAGCCCCTTATTGAATGATTTCCCCTGAACTCATGGAACTAAAAATGCAATTGCAAGAATTGCTGGATAAGGGTTATATCCGACCGAGTGTATCTCCTTGGGGAGCACCGGTGCTGTTCATGAAAAATAATGATGGAACCTTTAGAATGTGCATTAACTATCATCAACTGAATAAGTTGACAATTAAAAACAAAAACCCTTTGCCCCGAATTGATGATCTTTTTGATCAGGTAAGAGGAGCTTCAGTATTTTCTAAGATTGATTTAATGACTGGTTATCACTAGCTCAGAATTAAGGAGGAAGACATTATTAAAACAGCTTTTTGAACCAGGTATGGACACTACAAATTTGTAGTCCTGCCTTTCAGTTTGACAAATGCCCCTGCCACTTTGATGTGCTTAATTAACAGTGTGTTGAACAAGTACTTTGATAAATTCGTACTAGTGTTCATAGACGATATTTTAGTTTATTCAAAAAGTAAGGAGGAGCACAAAGAGCACTTGAGGATAGTGTTTCAAACTTTGAAAGAAAACCAGTTATATGCCAAATTCAGTAAATGTGAATTCTATAAGGACAACATCCAATACTTAAATCATATTATTTCTGAACAAGGGTTGGCTATTGACCCTGAAAAGATAAAGGCTATTAGAGAATGGCCAGTGCCAAATGATGTTTCAGTAGTGAGATCATTCATGGGGATTGCAGGTTATTATCGCAGATTTGTGGAAAGATTTTCTGCAATAGCATATCCCATAACTTCCCTACAAAGAAAATGTGTCAAATTTGAGTGGACTGAAAAATGCCAAAACAATTTTGAACAATTAAAATTAAAACTCACTACAGCCCCTATACTGAAGATTGCAGATCCAGATAAGGAATTTGTGGTGTGTGCCGATGCCTGTAGAGAAGGGTTGGGAGGAGTATTGTTGCAAGAAAACTCTGTTATTGCATATGAGTCTAGGAAAATTAAGACACACGAACAGAACTATAGTGCTTATGATTTGGAATTGGCTACTATAATCCATGCCTTGAAGATGTGGCAACACTATCTTCTTGGAAAGAAATTTACATTGATGACTGATCACATTAGTCTTAAATATTTCTTTTCCCAAACTGATTTGAATGATCGACAAGCCAGATGGCTGTCCTTTCTGAGAGAATTTTATATGGACATAAAACATATCAGAGGAAAAGGAAATAAAATTGTTGATGCACTAAGTGGAAATTCTTGCCAAAACTTAAACAGCATTGGAAGTAGTGCTAGCTTTGATTTAGAAGAACAGGTGAAAAAGGTAACAGACCAGGATCCAAATTATGAGAATTTGCAGATAAAAATACTGAAGAAAGAAATGGCTGAATTTACTCAAAACCAGAAAGGGATGATTTGCTATAAAAACAGATTGTATATCCCTAATGTAGAGTCTTTGAAAAGAGAAATCCTAGATGAATATCACAAACAGCCGTATGCAGGGCATCCTGGATATCAGAAAATGTTAACAGCTTTGAAAAAGAAGTTGTTTTGGCCAGGAATGAAAAGAGAGGTAGCAGAATATTTAGCTAAGTGCATGGAGTGTCAACTAGTTAAAGTTGAGCATCAGCATCCTGCTGGTCTTTTAAACCCTTTGCCGATTGCAGAATGGAAATGGGACACAGTTTCTATAGATTTCATAACAGGGATACCCAAAACCAAATACCAACAGGACTCAGTAATGGTGGTAGTAGACACTTTAACAAAAGCTGCACACTTCATACCTGTGAAATCTACTTTTGGGACAACCCAAGTAGCAGATGTATTCTTGAGGGAAGTGGTAAGGCTCCATGGGGTACCAAAGATGATTGTTTCAGACGGAGATGCTAAGTTCACAACAGCCTTTTGGAAAGGTCTATTTGGGGGCATGGGCACTAAGCTGAATTTTAGCACTGCCTATCACCCTCAGATAGATGGTCAGACGGAGAGAACAAATCAAATTTTGGAGGATATGTTGAGGATGTATGTGATGGATAGGCCATCAAAATGGGGAGACTACTTGCATTTAGATGAATTTTCCTATAATAACAGCTATCAATCCTCCATTAAAATGAGTCCGTTTGAGGCACTTTATGGAAGGAAATGTCGTACTCCTTTGAGCTAGAGCCAACCTGAAGATAAGCTAATGTTGGGACCAGATGCTTTACAAGAGATGGAAAGAATTGTTAAACAAATACAAAGAAACATTAAGACTGCACAAGATCGACATAAAAACTATGCTGATAAGAAGAGGGTAAATCGAGAATTCAAAGTAGGGGAGCATGTGTATTTGCATATTAAACCCAAAAAGAGCACACTTTATGCTGGAAGTTGTGCAAAATTGGCCCCTAGATATTGTGGGCCTTTTGAGGTGTTGGAAAGGGTGGGACCAGTGGCTTATAAGCTGGCCTTACCGCCCCATGTTAAAGTTCATGATGTGTTTCATGTTTCATTATTAAAAAGATATATACATTATGCTTCTCATATTGTTTATTGGAATGTGATACAGGTGGAACTAGAAGGGGAGTTCCTTCTAGAGCCGCTTCAAATATTGGAGCGGGAAGAAATTGAATTGAGAAATCGAACAGTAGCAAGAGTAAGGTGCAGTGGAAGCACTTTACTGCTCAAGATGCTATCTGGGAAAGAGAAGCTAAGATGATGGAAAAGTATCCATATTTGTTTGGAAAATGAACTCTAGTAGCTAGATATCAACACCGAGGACAGTGTTTGCTTTTAGAGGGGGAATATGTAACACCCATAGTTTTATGTTTCTTTCAAAGTTAGAAATTTGAACTTTAATCCAAAGGGGAGTGGACCCCAATGGATAAGTATTTTGTGGATGTAATTAAATATTTAACTATGAAAATAAATAAAATAATTCTGTGCAGATTGACCAAATGAGAATTATGAGATCACTTGCTAAATCCATGAGGATGGAAAGAGGCAAATACTTTCCCAAAAAATCTTTCAAAATTCCTTGAAAGAATTTATTACCAAATTAGATTTTGAGGAAAATCTAGTTTCCCCAATGAGGTGGAGAGTAGTTGGGAAGAGGTAAAAATCTGGGAAAGGAAGAAAGCAGCTTTAAAAATCCCTAAATAAGGGAAGCCTAGGCAAACAGGAAGAAAAGCATCCTGAGATTCTGGACGCAGAATTAGAAACATGATTTGGGAAGGAAAAGCTTAAATAAGCTATTCCTGAATAGATTAGAGGTTGGTCTGTTCTGGAGGTGATCTCAGCTCAGGGATGAGTTCTGGAGATAGAGGGAATCTAAGGTTCAGAGGACTGGTCAATTTCAGAAGTGGTATGCCCATAGTGTTTATGAATGAATGAATTTCTTACAAAGTTTTATTTATTGTGTTCCATACATTTACAGAATTATTAGAAGAATGTAATCCTCTCAGTTCTGCATAGTTGTAGGAACCAGAATTTATGAAGAAAATCAGCCAAAAACTCTAAACCAGAGACTGGTTTAAATCTGGAGATTTATACTACCTTCATAATTCGTAAGTCTGTAACTTTAATCGATTTTTGTTAAAAATAGAATTTCATCAATAAACACTAGAGAAATAAAACTTGTACGGAGGAGTGATTAAATACATGAAGTACAGATTTGTAGAATTATTGAAGTAACCATCCATGTATATTTATAGATTTACCCTCTACAACAAGCTTAGAATAGAGAAAGAGAGAAGCATAGATTTTCTTCACAGCTAGATATGTGTAGACCTATAAGAACCAGAGCTAGACAGAGTTTTCTAAACTTGTAAACAATACTGGACTGAGAAGAAATTATAAACTGGTGAATGAATAACATCCTTGACTAATGAATGGTCCAAATTGAATATTCTATTGGAAATATAATTATCATGAAAATTTTATAAATTTTATAAATTTTATAACCTATATAAGCTGTGAAGAATAACAATTATTTCACCCACCCGATCTATATGAAAAGCGGGTTAAGACTACTAGCTTGAAAACTAGATACATTGAATCTGCTATAACAAGGAAAATATATATATAGGTTGCAGAGGATATTATGGTTGACATCGGCAAATAATACAGGAAAACTTCAAATTAAGTAGTATACAGAGAGCCTACCATTGGAGTAAAATAATACATAGGAAAATATAAACCTGGTGGAAATGGTAATTTCTCATTCACTGTACTTTTGTAGACTTGAAAACTCTTGCAATATATATATATTCGTTTATGTATTGTTAATGAGGAACAGAAAGGAAAGATAAGACTAGTCAACTTCTTTACCCCCTTAATAAAAATTAAGCAAATCACTGCTGACGAAACAAACTTAAAAATTTAGTAATAACATGAGATGGTAATCTAGCAACCATTATAATATAGAATCCATTTGTCATCAAGAATAGAGATGAATCACACACACACACACACACACACACAGATATATATATATATATTAAATTATGAAACAAAATTTAAGGAACTAGGCTATCATGATTCATTCTAACACTACAGAGAATAATTATTCTGGGAATTACATCGACCAGATTAAATTGTTTAACAGTCCTAGTCTCTGACAGGAGTTATAGAAACTTTTTATGACAATAAAATTTGAATTGTCTAAACCAAATTTGGTGCAATAAGAACGAGAGAGCCTAGTCACACTCATATTCAAGACGCGTCGATACCGACTTGAAAGTTCAAGATATTAAGAATTCAAGTCAAATGAATTTCGACTTCACCAAAATACCAAGGAAGAGAACTCTTGTCGAGAGTCGAACTCACCTGAAACAAAATGAATGCAACGTGAGATAGCGATAACGGTGCGCTGTGAAGGCACCTCATAAAATAATACATTCAAACGGAGCATAAAAACAAGTGTTACCTTGGAGATTGGAATACCTCGATACCAAATACGACCTACATGAAGGATACCCAAATAGTGTCAAAACGAAAAACTCGACGACCAGGACGTTACCTGGAACGAAACCACACATAGGATGAAATGGTACAAATAAACCGCCTGCGTACCTAGAAAAGTGTGCTCTCGTTAGAAGGGAGATGCTTAGAGTCAGGGAAACTCAGCTCAAATGAAGCGAGTATAGCCACACAAGACCGAGAGAGAGAAAAAAAATTCCTACCATTCCAGGGATTTAATGTTAACACAGAAACCTAGCAAGGAGACGCTAAACGATATGTATGAGGTAAATGGTGGAACAAAAAAACAAAAAAAATCAATCATGAATGAGGAGAACGAAAACCAATAGGAGGTTGATTTACAAGTGACTAAGATGGTTTTTGCCAAGTCGTAATACCTTAAACCGACTATAATACTACTGGTAAGGAAAACGCCTGAATTCACATACCTGAAGGATCATGAAACGAAGAACTAGTTGTGCCAGAGGCCAGGGAGAGCACGAGGTCTCGCTATTCTCGACGAGCAAAGTATTAACACCAGTAGTCGGCCAGTAAGAGCGAAGGGTGAAAGAAAAAAATCCATTCAACAACTCAGGAATTAATACGACTCATCAAACCAAAACGAGCAAAACCCTAGCAGGCCTGAACCATCTCCACTGTCTAGATTTCATCAGATTGATAGGAGATACGCGGATCGGTTGGGGGAAAAGTCGAAATCCCTTACATAGTCGTTCAAAACACAAATATACATCTATTGAAATCGATTTCCCAGTACTTTCAAATCATATCACAGGGACGACACTACTAAATGAGCTGACATACGTTGAAAATATAACAATAAAAATACACAAAATCTTGCGTGTAAACGTGACCAATATGGGTCGAGAGATAACAAAACAAATCATAAATCAACAGGGCACCATTAAACCATGTCGACGTGGAGAGGTCGACGAGGTATCCAACGCCAGTCACATTAAACCAAACTTGCCAACGTAACATAACCAGTACATGACTTTAATGTCGCCTATCCCTACCGTAAACTCGTCATAGTGGAATGTACGTAGATATCCATGGTGTTGTGGTTAGTAAATCACAAAATTAAAACAATGGACGTAAGGCATAAATGTATGCTTATGAACGATGAATGATACACAAGATAAGTAGAAATAAATCGTTCAATACTTTGGATAAGCCGAGTTCAAAACATAGCTTTATCACTTTTGAAATAGTCCGAGCATATAAAAACAATTGAATGACATGTCCATTATAAGACCCATAAAAATATGACAATGAAAATCCATAACATAAGTGGGATGAACCCTATAAGGGGTGCATGAAAAATTCGAGTGTATGGTTAGAAATTTTCTATGGCCCAAGATACCATACAAATTATGTTTGTATGAATTATACATATTGATATGTTCTATGAACATGGGTAATCATATAAATTATGTGTGTGTAGTATATATATAAAATTATATACAAACATATATGTAAAACATAAATCTCCAAAACTCATGGGAAGAGAATTTAGATATTATGGTGGTTAGCTACACGTACACATATTAAGACAACCCCGTTATTTTGAAATTTATCACTAATGAGATTAGATGATAGATCTAAATGTGGCAATTAGAAGAACAAAATTAAACTATCCAAAAAAAAAAAAAATTGGGGTAGAAAAGAGGAGACGTGACACATAGGCAGGAGAAGAGCCAGTTTCAACTGAAATTCTAACATTACCCATTCTCATGCATCCCCACCATTCCCCGTTACACACTGCAGTACAATCAGTCTGCATTACTCTTTCAATATGCATGCACGCTTTTTACTCAACATGCAACAACCGACATCTCAAAAATTTTGCAATTCCATCTTGACTTAACCAATGACTTAATTCCGAAGCATTATGAATTTTCTGTCCATAATGCACATGGTTTTTGTAAATAACTCTCCCACTTCAACGATGCTCTCCACTTCATTCTAAAACCATACCCCCTCGTGCACGCCTAAAAAATGAAGCTTACTACCCCACCAACAACCCTAGTTTCACATCACCTCTTACCGGGACCAAGGGTTTTAAGGAGAAAGACAGTACTAGCTAGGTGTGGTATTCTGCTTTGTCCATTGGTAGTCATATTTCATTTGCTAACTTTCTGACGTAGGTGGTCTCGCGCCCAACGGTCATACTCCTAATTTTTCATGGCAAAAATGTGGTCAGAAAAAATTTCGATGGCTAAGCACTCTCTGATCTGGAAATCATGGAAAAAACCAAATCAATTTGCAAATGGTTTGACAGTTTGATTCTGTTATGGGAATTAAAACTGACCGCCAGGTACAAATGCGAACTCTGATCCCCACTTGAGGATGCCACCACGATATCAGGTCAAAACAACTTGTAAAAAATACATGGAAAACTGAAAATAGGGAATGGAGGTGCCAAGATTCATTGCAACTTCAGTGGAAATTTTATTTACATTTGTCATTTTTTTATTATATTATAATGCACGTTAAGATATGGTTTTGACTGACGAGTCTCTAGGAGTCAATTGGTGGGCCAATAAACTAATATGTATGTTTGTGGTAGTTGTAGTTCTTGTTCAGCGGAAAAAAGACATCCAACTTGGGAAACCTCCATTTCGAGTGCCTTTTGACTCCTACCCCATTGATTAGGATCAATGCCTGCACCAAGTTCGTCAGCTAGTATTTCTCCCGGAATCATGTTTAAAAGGATCGTTGGTTATTTAAGCGAGATCTCGTAAATTAAGACTTTCAGTAGAGACTCTTCGCTGCTTGCACTCCTTGTTTTTTAATGAAATTGAGAATCACCAATTTCATAGGGTTTGCCTTCTATAATTGATTAGAGTAAAAAAAATAATAAATCCAAAAATTAAAAAATATAAATCATTATTTTCATATTAAAAATTTGTGCAAAGATTTTTAAAAATCTAGGTTACAGTAGTTAAATTTCAGTATTTTGAGTGCCCTAAGGATTTTTGATAGTGCTGAATCTATTTTCACCAACAAAAATGCAATTCAAACACTCCAACTCTTTGATTTTTTTAAATATAATCCATGCTATTCTGTTAGATATGTAAACAACTCCTTTACATTTAAGTAATAAAAAATTCAAATTTTAATATATAAAAAAAAAAATTAAATTTATTTAAATAAAAATTTTACGTTGACCAATCTTGAATACAATGTGACAATTTAATCTTAAAATGGACATTTAAAAGTCACATGAGAACCCGGCATATTATTTATTAACGAAGCTGTAAATTACCAACTTCATATTGGTTACCTTCCGGAATTGATTAAAGTAAATTCCATAAACAATTTTCATACTACTTACGAAGTTGTAATTGCTTAAAGAAAAACCAATATACAAACAGAATGGTTTACCTTCCGTAATTGATTAAAGTAAATCCCATAAACAATTTTCATGCTACTTACGAAGTTGTAATTGCTTAAAGAAAAACCAATATACAAAGGGAATTTTCAAAGTTTTACACATCTGAAATAAAGTACTTAAATGTGTAGGGAAAAGCCTCAATAATGTAGGCAGCATGTCAAAGCTACCCAATGACCCATTGATCGACAGTTAAAAAGCTAAGGTCAAAATTTCAGCTAAATATAAGCGATTATACAAAAACTGCTCCTAAATTGCGTTTCTGTTGGACAGCTAAGTTTCAGATTTCATATACGGGTCTTCCTACTTTAGGAATAATACTAATATAAAGAATATGGTTGGGAAGTGCTATGACAAAGTATATGTTTAATAAGTGCACTACACAGATTTCACGGGCACTCAGAGTAATGGGATGCAAGCTTAAAATTTGAACAGAAAGAAGCTAAAGAATGTTCCAAATGCATTCACAGAATATAAAATTTTGTGTGTCTCAAAGATGCAAAGACAAGTCAAGCTCCACATCTTCTGTACTAGGAGTAGCCGTACGGCTAGCTATTGTATTGTGCTGCTCAGGATCTTTGTTTCGGGCCCTTTTCTCTGGAGGATCGTCGGTTCTGGCCCTTTTCACTGAAGGTAAACTCCTCGACGGCAATTCGATGTCATTTATGGTCCTTTTCACGGAAGGCAAAGAGTTCGATGCCAATTTGCCGTGAACGTTTCGTTGCTGCTCAAACCGAGACTGATTATTTGATACCTCAAAATTGTGAGGAAGACTGCTATTAGAAGCAACGGGAGGATGAGTAGGCTGCTGCCCTACAACAGGATACTGAAAGCTGTCGGTTGGCAGAGGATTCAGAAAAGGATTCGTTTTGCAATTGGAAGCAAAGAGAGAATGAGTAGGCTGCTGCTCTACAACAGGATACTGAAAGCTGTCAGTTGGCAGGCTATTCAGAAAAGGATTCGTTTTGCTTGCCGTTTGCTCAATCTTATGGGCATTCTGATGGCCGCTGAGTGCCTTAGAATCGTAGAACTTTTTTGAACAATAGCGGCAAGGAAAGACGCGGCCCTTAGAGCGCTGGGTGGAGATTTTGCTCTTGGAAGCGGCTGAACCCTTTAACTCTGGCACGTCGTTATGGCATTCCTTGTTTGCACGGGTTTCTTCCCCTAAAAATGCTCTTGCCTTTACTGAGCGGTCGTCATGGCCAAAATTAGTGCAGAGTTGAGTGAGATCCACTCCAAACAGTCTGGTCCCACGCTTCTGGTGATCGCCGTCGGACGCCATGGATGGATATCTGGACACTTCTAGTCTCTGCCCTAGTGTTATATTTCTATATACGCCGAACTTAAAAACTATCTGCGCTTCCTCACTCTTACCCGAAAAAGGACAGTGCCTGTTGTTATAATACAAGAAAGTGTTTTATAGGCTTCAACAAATTCTAACAGATCCCATTCTTTGACCGTATCTTATGAAACCGTTACATGTAGTGACTGGTGCTCACGCAACCTATGGAAGTAACTTTCAATATTTATTGAAAAGCGGGCAAACAAACCCACTGTTTGATATGATAGGGCTCCCTGGATGTCGAAATCCGGGCAAAAGATTAACGTTGCAGGGAAAGAAGAGTGGAACTTAGCACGCAATAGCCCGTGACTTCCGCATCTTTGACAGTAGATTGAACGTTTCTTGCATCGACCATGATTTGTTTCCTTTTACCAAAAACTAAAATAAAATATTCAGCTCTTAGGGTTTGACCCCTGATTATGATTATAATATAAAATAAAATATAAAATATTATTTCGAGTTGGATGTTTCATTTACGTGGATAGATGGGAAACAGCCCCTGATTAGTGCGTAGTAGATCAAAGACATGTTTAGTATATCGAAAATTTTAATTTTAATTTCGCATAGTTTTAGGAGGCCGTTTAGTATATATCGAAAATGCCCTTTGTTGACCTTTTATATTTTATTTCACAAAGTTTTAGGAGGTCCTATTAAATAAAATTTATTTTTCTACCTTATCTCGGCCCGAAATTCACCGGAAATTTCAAAAAATTACATTAAAAACAACTCTATACATAACGCCTTTTTATTACACTTTTTTATTTTGTAATAAATTGATGATTTAGTATTTTAAACCCATTGTTTTAAACACAAATCTAAATCAAACTTGAATTATATAAATATAGTTGTTATGGGAATAATCAAACACATCTATCTCTCGAGTGAATTAGTTAAGGATATTTGGAGATGTTTTCTATTTTGTTTTTCAAGTTATATGTGATCTTCGAGATTTGACCTATGATTTGAGGTGTTACTTTTGGGCCACATCAACCTCTTGACGTTTGATCTTGGGTTGGAAATGTGTTTGTTAAGAGAAATTTCCATTATGATTGTTTATTTTTTATTTTTCTAAATTTTTGATCATTTTATGTTTAATCAAACAAAAATATTTAAAATTAAATTTTATGATTAAAGCTTCTATTTCTTAAACTAATTTTTTATTAAATAAAACAAATACTTTTATGTAAATATTTGGCCCTCATGATAAACTACATTATCCAAAGAATAATCTCAAAGTAACGTGAATCATAAAAATTTGAACTCATACAACTTTTTATCTTTTAATTTTTTACATTATTATTAAATAACAAATAAAATTTACAATAATTATGATTAAATATAAAAACCATCATTAACATATTATATTATTGTTAATGATATTTATCATAATTTTATGATATTAAATATTCTATTTTGATTTGGTGATTAAGTCGGTGAGATTGTTGAGATTGTTTAGGTATTCGATAATTTTAACATAAAAATGAGTAATGGATTTTTCAAAGTGTTGATTCTATTTATGCATGAAAAATTGTATTTCAAATAATAATAAAAATAACAATCTTACTTGAAATTGTCTTGCTAGGTTCTTGTGACAAATTTCATTTATAAGTTAGACTACACCTAAAAAAATGCCTTAACAATACCCAACCATTATCTCTAATATATTAAATATTATTAAGTAAAAAAACATTTTGTAGGTTTGATGATATGTTATTACAAATAATATCAAATTTAAATTAAGATAATTAAAAAAAAAATGATATTTTATGATAAATTTATGTGTTAATATATGTTTATGTAGAAATTTAACTTTAATATTTTTGGGATTTTTTTTTTTTTGGATTCTACCAATCAAACTATTGTCTTAGAGATGTTAAAATGTCATCATCATGATTACAAGGGGAAATGTATAGTCCATGTGACTTTGAATATGTTAGGGTCAGTAGTTTTACATTTGTCAAATGTCTTCGAATTAATTAATTTTCAGTTTGTAAATCAAAATTATAGTCACAGTCATTGTCATAAGTTTGAATGTCACTGTCCAAAACGTCATCATGTGTGTAGTCATTATGTAGTTTTGTCGAAAGCTTGAAATAACGTTGAGTCGTGAGGAGTCATTGTCACAAAGTTTGAGCAATTGAGTCATGTGGTATGTGTCAATTACGAATCTGTCAGAAGGTCTACCTGAGTTAGTTTCAAGTCAGTTTCAGTTGAAAATATTACTACTCAAAGTAAGATGGCCATTGAGAGAAACACCTTTCTTTTCCTCTCCTAGTCTATTCATTTTTCCCCAAGACTCTAAAACCACATCCTATATTTCCCATCTCCCATTTTCCATTTATAAAATCATATACCTCCCCCCCCTATTAATTAAATGTTCTATTCATAAACTATACAACTCTCATATTCCCCATCTTAAGAGAGTTCCCTCCCCTTAAATGGTCATGATTGCGAATCATATTTGAAACTAACCATATATCCTCTCCACTACTTAAAATCCCATACCCAACTAAGCTTTCTAATGATTATCATAATTAAACCATCATACCTTTCAATGAGCCACCTTGTGACATCACACTAAAAGACAAAATTTATAGAAAATTCAACTAATGAACAAACCACCATATCCTTCACAAGGTTGCCTAGAGTCTTGATCTCCAAGCCAGTTGATGATTATGATCAAAAGGTAAACATTAATTTGCAGCCAAGTCGAACGAGATATCGAAGCTACAACCACAGTGACCACATAAATTTTTTATGCGCATAGGCGCTACACAGTCGTCGTTGCACACAGAGTGCCATGCAATCATTGCGCAACATTTTTCCAAAGCCCCATAGCATCGACACGACTAGGTTTAAAAGATGAGGATATTCAAAAAAAAACTTTTAGAACTATATTTTGGCATTATGAGTTCGTGGTGTTAAATTTTTGTCTCACCAACACCCTCGCTACCTTCATGTGTCTAATGAACAATTTTCTCCACAAATATATTGATAAATTTGTGTTATTTTTCATAGATAACATCCTAGTGTATTCGAATAATGTGGAAAATCACTAGGAACATCTCAAGGTAGTGCTACAAACATTAAGGGTATGCAATTTGTATGCAAAAATTAGCAAGTGTGAGTTTTGTAAGCAAAGGATTCAATATTTGGGGTATCTTATTTCCAAGGAGGGGTTGTTAGTATAACCTCCAAAATTTGAAATTTTTAAATTAGCTAGTACACTAAACATGTCATCAATCTATTCATTCATGGGGATTTAGGGTTATTACCATAGATTTGTAAGTTTTTCAACATTAGCTTGCCCCATTACCTCCCTTCACTCCCTTCGAAGGAAAAGGGGATAAAATTTGGATGGATATCTGGACTCTTCTAGTCTCTGCCCTAGTGTTATATTTCTATATACGCAGAACATAAAAACTACTATCTGCGCTTCCCCACTCTTACCCGAAAAAGGACACTGCCTGTTGGTATAATACAAGAAAGTGTTTTATAGGCTTCAAGAATTTCCAACATATCCCACTCTTTGACCGCGTCTTATGATAGCCTTACATGTAGTGACGGTGCGCTCACGCAACCTATGGAAGTAACTTGCGATATTTATTAAAAAGCGGGCAAACAAACACCCTGTTTGATATGTAAGGGCTCTCCAGATTTTGAAATCAGGTCAAAAGATGAATGTTGCATGGAAAGAAGAGTCGAACTTGCACTCAATTACCCACGACTTCCGCTTCTTTGAGAGCAGATTTGTTTCTTTCATCTACCATGATTTGTCCTTTATCGAAAACTAAAATAACATGCCTAGTCTTCCCAGTGAACGTTTTGGTGCAGAATCCGGTAAAGATTTTTAAAAAGACTGGCAAAGATTTTATCAGAATCATGTTTATAGTTGTTAAACTTTAGTATTTTGAGTGCCCAAAAGGTTTTTAGTAGTGCTGAATCCATTTCCACTATCAAAAATGGATTCCGAACACTCCAACTACTTGATTTCTTGAATTTTAGTTGCCCAGATTCCCACAAAAAACTGCCGTCTAGGCTATTTCGTTACCTAGGTAAATAACTCCAAATAACATATTCAGTTCTTAGGGAGTTTGACGTGCTAATTATCTGGACATCATTATAATATTAAATAAAATATTTAGGTGGATAGATGGTAAACAGCCATGATTAGTGCATAGTAGATCAAAGACATGTGTCGTATATAAAAATACCCTTTGTTGACATTTTATTTTTTATTTCTCATAGTTTTAGGAGGCCACATTAAAAAAGCATAGTAGATTAAAGACAGGTTTTATATATATCGAAAATACACTTTGTTGACTTTTTATATTTTATTTCACATAGTTTAGGTTACATTAAAAAAATTGACTAGATTTTAGTAATATAAATCAAGATTTTATGTGAATTTTTTCCTTCATATTTTGGTTAGAAAATTTACTTTCCAAAAACTCACATTAAAAACAACTCAAAATTATAACCTCTAAACATAAAGCCTTTTTATTATGTAATAAATGGATCATTTAATATTTTAAATCCATTTTTTAAACACAAATCTAAACCAGACTTAAATTATATAAATATATTTGTTATGGGAATAATCGAACACATTTTATGTCTCAAGTGAATTAGTCAAAGATTTTTTGAGATGTTTTTTATTTTGTTTGTCAAGTTATATGTGATCTTCCAGACTTGACCTATGGTTTGAGGTGCCATTTTTGGGCCACACCAACCCAGTGATGTTTGGTTCTAAGTTGCCTTGTTAAGTGGGCCGATCCTCAACTAGTTATGTGCTAGTAAAACTTGACGACTTTTGGAAATGTGTTTGGTAAGAGAAATTTTCGTTATAATTTATTATTCTTATTTTTATTTTAACTTTTAATCATCTTAAGTTTACTCATACAAAAATATTTCAAATTAAAATTTTATGATTAAAACTTCTATTTATTAAATTGAATTTTTATTAATTTCAGAGCGTTGATTCTGTTTATGCATTAAAAAGTGTATTTTAGATAATAAAAAAATAACAATCTTACTTGAAATTGTCTTACTAGATTCTTGTGACAAATTTCATTTATACATTAGGCTACTCCCAAAAAAAAATGTCTGAACAATACCCCAGCCATTATCTCTAATATGTTAAATATTATTAAGTAAAAAAACATTTGGTAGTGTTAATGATAAGTTATTACAAATAAATCAAAATTATAGTCACAGTCATTGTCATAAGTTTGAATGTCACTGTCCAAAACGTCATCATGTGTGTAGTCATTATGTAGTTTTGTCGAAAGCTTGAAATAACGTTGAGTCGTGAGGAGTCATTGTCACAAAGTTTGAGCAATTGAGTCATGTGGTATGTGTCAATTACGAATCTGTCAGAAGGTCTACCTGAGTTAGTTTCAAGTCAGTTTCAGTTGAAAATATTACTACTCAAAGTAAGATGGCCATTGAGAGAAACACCTTTCTTTTCCTCTCCTAGTCTATTCATTTTTCCCCAAGACTCTAAAACCACATCCTATATTTCCCATCTCCCATTTTCCATTTATAAAATCATATACCTCCCCCCCCTATTAATTAAATGTTCTATTCATAAACTATACAACTCTCATATTCCCCATCTTAATATAGTTCCGCCCCTTAAATGGTCATGATTGCAAATCATATTTGACACTAACCATATATCCTCTCCACTACTCAAAATCCCATACCCAACCAAGCTTTCTAATGATTATCATACTTAAACCATCACACTAAAATACAAACTTAATGATCCACCTTGTGACATCACACTAAAAGACAAACTTTACAGAAAATTCAAATCGAATGAACAGACCACCATATCCTTCACTAGGTTGCCTAAAGTCTTGATCTCCAAGCTAGTTGATGGTTATCATAGAATGGTAAACATTAATTTGTAGCCAAGTCGAGCGAGAGATCGAAGCTACAACCCACGGTGACCACATAAATTTTTGATGTGCACCAGGCGCTCTGTGATCGTTCGCTGCGCACACAGAGTGCTATGCAATCGTTGCGCAACATTTTTTTTTTCCAAAGCCCCATAGCATTGAAACCTTGGTTTTAAAAGATGAGGATGTTAAAACAAATTTTAGAACTATATTTTGGTGTTATGAGTTAGGTAGTCAGTACATTTTGTCTCACCAACACCCCCTTCACCTTCATGTGTCTAATGAAGAATGTGGAAAAGCACTAGGGACATCTCAAGGTAGTGCTACAAACATTAAGGGTATGCAATTTGTATGCAAAAATCATCAAGTGTGAGTTTTGTAAGCAAAGGATTCAATATTTGGGGTATCTTATTTCCAAGGAGGGGTTGTTAGTATAACCTCCAAAGGTACAAGAAATTTTAAATTGGCTGGTACATAAATATGTATCATCAATCTATTCATTCATGGGGATTTAGGGTTATTACCATAGATTTGTAGAAGTTTTTTCCACATTAGCCTACCCCATTACCTCCCTTCAGAAAAGGGGATAAA
>CM076572.1:846884538-847007253 GCA_034641835.2 Pinus albicaulis
GAAAAATTTGTGTTAGTCCATTTATGGTATGAAATAAACCAAAATGGACTAATTGTGTATCGGCAATGGCTGTATATTGCTAATGTAATTTCATTAAAACATACAATAATGGATGAATATCATAAATACCATACACGGTCCATCCAAGTTACCAAAAAATGGTAACAACATTATGAAAGAAATTTATCTGGCTATGTATGAAGAAGGATATAGAAGATTATTTGGGAAAATCTTAGACTGTAAATAAGTAAAAGTGGAACATCAACACCCAGTAGGATTGTTAAGCCCACTGCCAAATCTACAATGGAAGTGGGAAGTGATATCCATGTATTTTATAACCAGGCTACCCATAACTAAATATCTACATGACTCCATTATGGTGGTGGTGGACACACTGACCAAAGCTACACATTTTATTCCTTTGTAGTCTACCTTTGGAACAACTTAGGTGGCCAACATTTTCATGAAGGGAACTTTCAACCTTTATGGGGTACCAAAGATGATAGTCTCTAGTAGAGACAAAAAATTCACCTCGAGCTTCTCGAAAGCTTTGTCTGGAGGAATGGGGACCAAACTGAACTTCAGCATGACATACCATCCCCAGACAGATGGTCAAGCCGAAATGAAAAATCAAATTATGGAAGCCATGCTTCGTATGTATGTAATGGATAGGCCCACAAAGTGGGAATACTTTCTTAAATTGGAAAAATTTTCATATAATAACAGCTACCAATCCTCTATAAAGATGTGCATATTTGAGGCTTTGTATGGCAGAAAATGCCATACCCCACTCAACTAGATTCAACCTAATGATTGATTGGTTCTTGTACCGGAGGCATTATATGAAATGGAGAAAAAAGTACAAAAATCCAACGAAACATCAAGACATTCTAAGAGTGACAGAAGAGTTATGCTGAAAAAACAAGGACACACAAATATTTTAAGGTTGGAGATCATGTCTATTTGAGGGTTAAGCCTCGAAAAAGTACCCTCAATACTAGAAGTTATGCCAACTTGGCACAATTATTTTGTGGGCTATCTGAGATTTTGGATCGAATGTGTCCAATGGTGTATGAATTGGCTCTACCTAGTGATGTTAGAATACATAATGTTTTTCATGTATCATTATTAAAGAAATGTGCTCATGATCCTTCTCATGTGGTTGACTGGAATTTGATACAGGTGGAACCCAAAGGTAATTTCTTCCAGAACCACTTCATATCTTGTAGCAGGAAGAAACTGTGCTTCGAAATAGAATTGTAGCTTGGGTGAAGGTGTAGTTGACGCACTTTACACCTGAGGAGCCTACTTGGGAGTGAGAGGATATAATCAAGGAAGATTATCCAACATGTTTCAAGGAATCAAATTTCTGAATTCTAAACACCCAGGACAATTCTTTTGTTTTAGAGGGGACTATGTAATAACAAAAATTTTTAGTTTCATTTTTTTTTAATTACTGAATTATTTATAGGAAGAACAACCTACTATATTGGATATAGGGAAACATTTATAATACTGTAAGGAATATTTGTTGAAATAATACTAATAAAGTTGAATATTAATCTAGAAAAAGAAATAAGTAGAAAGATATCTTAAATTCCAATCCACGTGCATCGGATGGAATTTTGTAGTTTCCCCAAAAACGAAAAAAACCTTGGGGAGTAAGAGATTATTTGATTCTCTTTAGATTGAAGAAAAATATCTAAGAAAACACCCTGTGAAATGGAAACAACTTTGGGAATGGGTAAGAAAAGCACTGATGTGGGAAAAGCAGCCTATAAGGATTAAAAAAACTATACTTTTGTGAAAAAAAAAAAGAAATCCTAGGCTATGGAGATTAGCATCCCAGAATAACTCGACGTCGTTATGGAAACAATGTTAGGGGAAAGTGGGCATAAAAAATCCTTCACCGGGATAATAAGGGGGTTGTTGGCTCTGGCGAGAAGAGGATCTTAGCACGGGGGAGAACCAAGATAGAAGGTTCAAGGTTGGGAGGAAAATATTTCTTTCCATCATTAATTTTTCGGCTACGGTTAGACAAATTTATTGTGATAGAATATGAATTACTCATATAAAATTACTGTATTTTATATGCTTATGTGTGGATAATGATGGCATGATTATTTACCAATGGAGGTCTGAAATTCTAGGAATAAATTTTGTAAATTAAGTTTGGTTTGTTAGTGGTCAAAAAGAGATTATTGGGATATTCGGTTGAACAACACCAATTTAATTATATAGAGTGCATTCTGTAGCAGAATCCATAGAGACTATTATGCTAATATGGAAGCTGTTTTAATGTTTTGATATCTTAGAACTAGATTCCCCATCTATGACAACAGGGAGAGTCGAAGAAGCTCTGAGTAGGGAAATAAATACACAATATTGAGTTCTTTGCGGTATATCTCATGCCTATATTGTACACTGCTAATTCTATGCAACTAGTCATATAGATTACCTAGGGTGAATTCCAACAATATTGAGGAAAATCCATTCACATAGGACGCCCTTGTCGTGCATGAAATAATCGTGGTGAAAGTTTTAATGGTCTAGAAGTAAATAAGACATACAGAAAAATGTTTCCAAAAAATAGCATGCGTTACATAGAAAATAGAGAAAAACGCACAAAATTCACATTTGGAACTATGAGTTATTATTACATCTACCTGAAAAAATAAATATATTTCAATAGGATAAATAACTAACTATACAGACCAGCATACTGAAATAGTGTAAATAGACGACATGTAAAGATTTATATAATGTTACTCAAGAAATAATGCATACCTCTTTGACTCTAGATCTGAGGTAGATTCTCATAGGAATACTATAGATAAGTAGAGATTTTTACAAAAGTATTCATCAATTTATATTTTCAGCATAGGATGAAATTGAACATTTTAACAACAGTGCAAGCTAGGGCTTGCCCAATAATGTAACCTCACATTTACTTTATCTAGTACCCTATAAGAAAGAAGAAAAATATATATAGCCATGCTCAGGAGAGCAGTAGGCCAAACTGTCTTGAGAAAGAAGGAGAAGTCATACATTAAGTTACAAGTACATGTATAAATTTCAAGTAATAGCATAAATTATAGAACAATAGTACAATCTACTTTGTGCATAGATACCTCCCCAACACATAAGCATGTCAATATAGCTTAAAAAAAAGGGAGAGAGCTGAAATTCAAATCCATCACTATAACTAAAGAAGATTCTAGGTTACATTCATTAAATAAAAACTATATTTTATAGGAGAAAAACCGATATGGTGTCATATAGAAAGTATGAAGAAAAATTAGAATAATAAACGGGTTCAGGAGTCAAAAGATATGCCATGTATAAAAGGCTCCAAGGCAACTTAAATTTAAATTGAAATTATACATAAAAGGAGGTATGTATTTCATGAAATTGTTCAGACTCAAACAATCACATTCAATTTGTGTGTGGCACGTAATAATCCAGTGGATGTCGAAACCATAACCCTAACCCAATCACAGAAAAGGCATACCACACCAACTTGTGGTGTTGAAGTCGAGCTTGACCTGGAATGGTAAAGAGCATTGTTAGACAGATATTTTTAGTGCGTGATATAGAAGGCGGCCAGCTAAATGTGGTTCCCACCTAACACACCTACCAAGCCACACAAGAACTGGAATTAAACAAAGAATATATTTATAGTGCCAAGAAAAGGCAAAGTAGCTAAAGCATAGAATACTCGGTAGTGGGTATTACCTATAGTGAAGTTGTTGAAACTAGAGGGGTGCAACCTGCATTCACAACCCCTGTAATGGTCAGTTTGGGCCAACATAGGCACTCAAAAGATTTATAATAGTAAAAACCCGACAGGATGAGAACTTAAGGTCTCACTTGAGTACGCCAAAAGGTATGACTGGAGCCGAAGCATGAGGGTTCTAGTGCCACTGGAAGAAAACCCACCAAGGAAAATCATAAGACCTTAATATTCGGTATACAAACCCTCAATACAGAGAACCTAAGTTACTTCACAATGAAAATTTTTGAACCTTAATGAAAGAGGGAAAACTCTGATGAACTGAGGCTACATTCCGTGCCAGGGAAAAGATAAATTCTAAATTGTATCATGGAAATTTTTCAAGACACCTCTGAATCAAAGAAGGACAATGGCATGGTTAAACCCTGCAATTAAATCGAAACCAAAATTAAAATATTGAACAAAAGCAACGTACTCTAAATAAATGATGCCAAAATAATTAAGGGGGTTTCCTTTTTATTGAATGATACATTGTAAAATACCTGATGTAAGGGGATGGCTCGCAAGGGGAAAGACCCAATGGCAATTTTGAATGAGGGAACCTATGCATTGTAGTATAAAGGTCTTGGCATCCTTCGGTGAATCACAAATGAGATAGATACAAAGATTCGCCCCATGGAGAACCACATGTCTAAGTTAGTTCATAAGAAAATCAACCGAGAGAAAAGGAGGATTGTCGTGGTTCTGGAGGAGAGAAGAAAGCACCAGAATGCCTTAGGCGTGAATAGAAAATGTAAACCATCCTTAGGGTTTGCGAGAGAATATATCTAGCATCCATTTTCATCCATAGATCACAATTGTTCGTATTCCCATGGCATGGTATCGGAATACCATGTGACAGGAAGCTGGGCTAGGACAGATGCTAAGTCGAGAATGGTAGCACAAGAAATGAAGGGTACAATAGATACCTCAAAAGCAAAACCAAGGACACAGTTGGAACACATGAAGAATGGTGCGTAAATATTATATTACTAGAAAGAAGATAATTCATTAGGGTAGTAACAAATAAAGGGTTGGAAACCTTACCTATTCCCCCTTAATTTCATAAGTTTAATAATTGTGATGTTCCATTAGGATTGTGGTAAAGATATAAATATAAGCTTACCTTGGGTAAGGGTATTATTAAATCTTAAATGTCAACCATGTATCATAGGGCAGTGTTTAGACCCCTTGGTATTAGACCCAAAATGGAAAATATAACAATTAGATACCCTTATGTCGAGGTGTGGCCAAGCTAGAATTCCACAACCCTCAAGTATAAATAGAGTGCTCATGTTCAGTATAAGGATCAAGGTTTGCATAGGTGTAGCTCAATAGAACTTGGTTAAGGCATAATATATTTAACTATAGATGTATAAAATAAAATAAAAAGGATTATAGGCTTGTCAGAGGGTTGTGACAACATTTATATCATAACCATCGCTTTCACTAAAGGCCTTAACTAGAGAATCTCATCCTCATTTGAGAGAATCATGTTGGGAGGATTTAAGTGAGCTTCCACACTACCTCTAAGGCACATACCTCATCCATATTTTAATCGGGTATTTCCTTTTAGGACTATTCGTATCTTGTATTTCCAAACTTGAATCCTTAAAGGATTTCGGTCCTCTTTAACTACTCTTATCTTGCATTCTTTAGCTCATCCTCAAATATTATGAGTTAAAAACTCATTTTTCTAGAGTATACAATACATAATAAGTTCCAATCTCATATGCTTATCCAATCCTCTAGACTCTATCCTTTCTTTATGGCCTTCACTAATACTTATAACCATTATTCGTGGTCTAGTGGATGACCAATAAATATAAAAAACTATCCATCATCACTCCCTCTCTATTAGGGAAGAGATGTCTATCAAACCAAGCTTATCTCTCAAACACTCAAGCTTTTTGTTTGTAATGCTTTACTTATAATATTTGATACCTATTTTCCAGCAGGTATATAATGTAACTCCATGACCCCATCTCATACCATGATTCTAATGTAGTGGTACTTATTATTTATATGCTTTGTCCTACCATGAAACACCAACTCTTATTTCAATTTTATACAACCTTAATTGTCATAAGGTATACATGCAGGGCCAAGTGGTCCTTCAAACAAATATGATAATAACTTCCTCAGACAAACATATTCCCGACAAAATTCAGTTGCAACAACATGCTCAATTTCAACACTACTAAAAGAAATTGTATCCTACTTTCTACTCATCCATGAGATCAGGGAAGACGGCTTAACCATCCACCTATTGTACTCCTTCCAACTATTTCACTTCCACCCCAATATGAATTTGTATATCCCATGAGTTGGATTTCATTACGAGTATAACAGAGGTAGTGATATATGGTTAGACACAAATATGTTAGGATGTTCTTGGTTGCAATCTAATGATCATGTTTTGGATCCATTTGAAACTAAATAAGGAATTTTATTGTAAAACAAATGTTAGTTCTTATATTTACAAAATACATGTTATGAAACCAGCTCCAAAAATAGAAGTAAAGAGAGATCAATGCTTTAGAAATTAGCCACTTTGAGGGGGAAACCTCTTTTACATTATATAAATGAAAAATTCTTGGATGATACAAATGGAAAAACTATAATCCTATCTGACATAACAATAACAATGTAAGAGCACAACAATAATAATAGTGGGCTTCTATAAGGTATAAGGTACAAAAATAACAATATGGTGACTACATGGGAAAAACAATAACAATAAGAGGGATATAATTACAATAAAAATAAGTGGATACACTAGTATTATAGCGACCTAACATGCCCCTCTCCTTCAAACAAGCGTTGTAATCAATGGTTGATTATTTCTCGATAAATAAACCTAGAAAAATGCTTGTCTTCTCATAAAATTTGTTCACAAAGAGACTTCCAAAACCCAAAGAACAAATCCCAAGATCCTCCAAGCACCAACTCATCCTCCCAACAAGGTCTCCTTCAAAGAATATTCCAAACTTCAACCTACTCTAACTTCGCTACAGAATTTCGGCCCCACAGCAACTCCTCAGAATTTCAGACCTACAATTTCAACCTCCTACATTGTAGCTACAAAGAAACCCTACGTTCGGACGTGTGGATATATATATATATATATATATTATCCCAAGAAACTTCGATTCTTCCTTCCTTTCTTCATCCTTCTAGCTCTTCTTCTCCTTTGCTACTACAGATCGAACTTGTGATGAGTGAGTGTACCAAATTAGGTCGATATCTTTGTCTTTATAGCCTCCTTGAGGGATCAAATAAACCTCCTTTAGGTTGACTTGTCCTTGATTGGGGCTGACTTGGTCTTCGAGCAATAAATGAATTTTTCTTGACAAAATAAATATTTTTCTTTATTACAATGAGTTTGAATTGGACTATAATACATGACATAACTTCTTCTTTGTCCTATAAAGTCCTAGAAATACCTAAAAGCACAGAGAACATGCTTTTGACCTAGACTTGAGCATTAATCCCATGCTTTTCATAAAATAATTTTGTTTTTTCTTTCTTTATACAATGTATACAATGTCATGATTGCCAAATATGTCACTATAAAGACTAAACCTAGTTACAATTTCCAATACTTGGTTTAACTAGTGCTTGTAAAAGAGAAACATCTAAAAAATAGTTTAATTAATGTTTTTAATTATGTCATAATCATTAATAGTGGTGTCGATATCCATATAAAAATGCTTGATGTAATAAGTTCACATTAATATAAACTATTAATAAAACAATAGTTAGATAATATTTAACAAATAAAGTCATACTGTACCAATAACACAACTTATACATAAAATGGAATTAACCCCATTGTACTAAATTCCTTTATTATAATAAAATAATATATTTTACATAATTAGTTGAGTTGCAACCTTTCTTATTTATTTTAAATTATATTATGATGATGCAATAATTCCTCCAAGGTCCCATATTAGTACTTTAGTAGTTAAATTTGTTAAGAAAGTGTGTGTTCAACAAGCTCAACAATAAATGTTAGTAGTTTTAGAGCAATAGGAAATGCTTACTCAATATCTCAAAGATAACAAGATAACAAGATGATTTTAACAATATTTATCTGGTAAGCTATAATATATCATATTGGCTAATGAGTTAGCATTGTTTACCTCACCACCTTAATTTACCCTTAACCTATGACATGCTCTAAATACTTAGATATTTACATGAAATTCCACTATTGTGAAAATAAGTTATATGTGAAAGAGATTTTAAAGTTGGAGAGGGTTTATATATGACTATTTTATTTTTATGCCGTAAGGCATTCTTATTTGAAAACAACTCCCCTAGCTTCCACTGTGTTCATGTCTGAGCCATTGGATCAAATGTTAGATGATTGAAATGCTTTAGGCCATTAGATCCACAAGTAAGATGCATGGCGGCCAGAGGCACTAAAAAATTCAAAATAGATATTGAAGTTCTCAGTTGAAATGGATCATATTAGATGCACGGTGGCCAGAGACACTAAATTTTTTTAAATAGATATATGTTATGACATCCATATTGTCTACAAACCATCCAGATTTCCCACATTATATGATGTCAAACTTACTCAACTTGTTATTCTGAAAATTTTAAAAAAGTTTTTCACTACATAATTTTATCTGATTTTATTCTTTTTCAATTCCAAACAAAACATACAAAAGAAAAGACCCACTTAGTCCTTACTGTAGATTATAGTTTTACCTAATTGACACTATGTGATTAACAACAGAGTACGTTGAGACAACCCTAAAGCGCTTTTTTACATGTTTTATCATAAAATTTCCCTCCATCCAATATATATTGTATAGTCTTATGAAGAGAGAGTGTATTCTAGTTTATAATCTAATCCACAGCCAAAGGAAATGACTAGGGATTTTACAAGTTACTAGTTTGTAACTGGATCCACAATCAAATAAAATGGCTAGGGATGTCACAAGTTATCATTCACACAGTGTTTTATTGAAGTTCTTAGCTAAAATGCATCCTATTAGATGCATGGTGGCAAGAGACACTAAAAAATTCAAAATACATATTGAATTTCTCAGTTGAAATGGATCATATTAGATGCATGGTGGCCAGAGACACTAAAAAATTTAAAATAGATATCTATTATGACATCCATTTGTCTACAAAACATCCAAGTTTTCCATCTTATACAACAATTTCTAACAATAACTGCTCAATTTACTCTCCAATTTTTTTAACCCCGACCAATGTTAGGGAGATCACAGTGTAAAATAAAATGTTCCGGTGGTCTATTTAAAGGGTTGATAAACAAAACAGACAATGATAAAGTCAATATTGTGGTATAATAAATTATTTTTAAATCATTGTGACAAAAAAGAAATCACATTAGCTCACAAAATATATCTAATGCTATAAGGATCTAGAGAGGTATTCACGGCTAGCTTGGAAAACCAGGCATGGAGATGCTTCTAATTTTCTATGCAGTAGTCTTCAAAATTTCCTGGCTCTAGTTTAATTACATAAATTTATTGAAAAAAAAATGATAGTATTTACTTCAGTTGTTTTATTTAGACGTGTTGCAAGCTGATATTTATTGCTATACAAGTTGTGCATCAAATTATTATGTAACAATTGTGCCAAGAAGTTTTTAAATTATTTCTCTTTAGCTATATCTTATCAGTTTAGTATGTTTTCAATCAAGAAGACGCTGCAGAGTTTAAGAACTATATCTTAGATCTGAGCACATGATTCTATTAAAATTTATGAAACAAATTCATTTTTTACAACTTGTATGTTTAAATATCTGATTTTGGAAGTGATGATGGCTTCTTTAGACACTTGATTAGTATTGTGGAAGAACGTTGGTTATATCATTAAGGACTTCCAGTAGTTCATGTAGCAGTTGCATTTCTTATAACATATTTTCATATCCTTTGTATAAGCTATTATATATACAATTCTAACACATTTCCCTGGGACGTTGACTATATTGTGAGTAGTTGATGTAGCAATTGCATTACTTATAAAAAAATTTTATATCCTATGTATAAGCTATTTTATCTACAATTCTAACACATTTCCACCAGGTGTTACCTATGTCGTGCCTGAGTGATGATGGCATCTTTAGAAACTTGATTAGTATTGTGCAAGAACGTGGAGTATATCATTGAGGATTGTGAGTAATTCATGTAGCAGTTGCATTGCATATGAAATATTTTTATATCATTTGGATAAGTTGTTTTATATACAGTTATACTTTGATATGGATACACATTCCCACAAGCATTACCATATTGTGATTGTTGTCTAGTTGTTGATATTTAGAGAAATATAACTAAATGATTGATGGTTTTGGAACATCAAAGTTACTATGATGACCTTTTATCTTAGGATGACTCCTTAGTGTTGAGATTCGATGTGCATGATGAAGATGCATAGATCACTTCACGGGAAAACCCTTTTTCCTATTGATAGTATGTGTTAGTTGTATGAATGGACTAGTTATATTGTCCTCATGTCATAAGATTTAGCACATCTATTTCTTTTTAAAATTATATATAAAAGTTATACATTCATTCCTTCACGATGGCTCCTTCTTTGCAACAACTTATTTTCTTTGCAACAACTTATTTCTTCTACGCTAGGCTTTCCTATGCTATTGCCTTATGGCATTTCTTTTACAACATATGTTGCAATTGCTACTTTATTTTTTAATGTGAGTTCTCTTATGGAAACCCTCATTTCCTATGTAACTGATAACTCCATGTTGGAATCACTCATTAATTGTCATTCAATTTAATTAAAAAGAAAATCTTTTATTAGCAAAAAATATTAATATAAATATATATTATATATTAGTATAATGACATTTCAAAATTAATAACCTAAATTTGTTTTATTAAATTATTTTAACTTTCACTAAAAACTAGGATGAAAGTATAAAAATATATTTTTAAGGAAATAAAGAATTTAATACATAATTTTAATATTATAGTATTTTAATATTGGATTATAAAATATATTAAACTTTTCTAAACACAATAATAAATCGAAAATGAAAAGAATAGAAATCATTAGTTTTTTATTAATTAAATAAATATAATTAAAAAAATAACATGTAATAAAAATTTCAAAGTTTAATATATAAAATAAAATTTAAATTTATTTAAATAAAAATTCCAAAATGACCAATCTCGATTACAATGGCACAATTTAATTTTCAAATGGCAATTTAAAAGTGACATGGAGAACATGCAATATATGTTGAAGGACATATTATTTGTTGGATGGTAAATTCCAACTGCCATGAACGAATTGCAGGCGGCAGCACTGAGCGCGGCGAACAGGTGATCGGCGTGGAATTAAACCAACGGCAGGTTTGCTGAGATGAACGGTTTGCGGGGGGTCGACCAGCTCGACAGTTAACGGAACCATACCCCCCGCAGTTGACCAGCCGTGGGGCCGTTGACCAGAGATGTGCGGCTGAGATTTAGTGCGGGGGGTCACCCATTTGATGGGTACGGCCAAAACCATACCCCCCGCAACCACCAAGGCTGTGGTGGGCTCCGCCACATGTGCACGGCGCGCCATAGTCAAAGCCACCACGAAAAATCATGGGCGCATTAAATTCAAAATTTGCCATAAATTTTCTTAAGCGGTCTTGTGTTAAGAGCACCATTAATGTTATTTTCAAAGCAATTGGTGTTAATAAAGTTGACAACAAATTGCATTAATGAAATTCAGAATATTTTCCTTATATGTATGAAACAGTTTGTAAATTTTTTTTTAATTAATTTAAACGTAGGCGATGCATTGTTTTTTTTTAAAACATTTGAATTAAAAAATATGCAACCAAGTATATTTTTGTAAAGCAGTATTTATTTTTATAAAGCGAGAGACGGTGAGTAAAATACACGGCGGTGTATTATTTTACGAAGAGACGGAAAGTTTTTTTTTGTTGTTTTGGAGACGTAGCCGACGATCCGGCCCGCGGTTGTAAAGATACGAGTGAGGAAGAAGAAATTGTAACAAGTTTTTTTTTAATAGAATTTTTTTTTATGAGAAAATTCTGTTACTGTGAGTGCAATTTTTAAAATATTTTCTCTGTGTTAGAAGAGGCAGTTTTTATTATTTTGGAATTCTGAAAATTCCAACATGGTATCAGAGCCAATCCAGGCTATTTGAAGGTCAAATACGCTGAAGGAACAGAGTTCGTTTTTGCAGCAGCCTCTCCAGCAGCGTGAAGGTTCAGTCAAAAGGAATTTAAAGGTATTTCTCTATACAGTTTTGTGTTACTGTTGCAGAACAGGTTGTTAATTAAAACACACAGTCAAGTTTTTTTTATCATAGTTAGAGTGCAGAATGGCTGGAGCAGCCAGCACAGGTATGAGTTTGGGAAATGTCCATCTCCCACAATTCAATGGAAAGAATTATGACTACTGGTCAATAACTATGAGGGCCTTATTTGTCTCCCAAGAGTTATGGGAATTAGTTGAGGATGGCTTTGAAGAGCCAAAAGATGATGCAGAGTTTTTTATGTTAAATCAAGCAGGGAGAGAACAGTTGAAGAACAATAAGAAGAGAGATGCCAAGGCTCTTTTCTTTTTGTATCAAGCAGTGCATGAGAGTGTGTTTCCAAGGATAGCAGCAGCCAAGAAATCCAGTGAAGCATGGGAAACTCTCAAGACAGCTTATCAGGGAATGGAGAAGGTGAAGACAGCAAAACTTCAGTTGCTGAGGAGAGACTTTGAGACTCTCTGTATGAAAGAGTCAGACACTATTGACTCATTCTTCACTCATGTGATTGGAATGGTCACACAAATCAGATCTCATGGAGAGACTCTTGAGGACAAGAGGATTGTTGAAAAACTCTTGAGAAGTCTACCCTCAAGGTTTGATGTGATTGTCACCACCATAGAAGAGACAAGGGATCTCATAAAGTTTTCAGTGGATGAATTACATGCATCATTGATTACCCATGAACAGAGATTGAGTAGGAGTGAAAACTCATCTCTTGAACAAGCCTTTAAGGCCCAGATGTCTTTCGGAAGAGGAAGAGGGCAAGGCAGAGGAAGAGGAAAAGGCAGAAGCCAGAACAGAGGTGGAAGGAACAGTCCAGCAAATGCTCAAGGAAGGGGCAGCAATCCAAATCAGTATCAAGGCCAAGGTAGCCAGCAAAGTGGACAGCAGAATGATCAAGGACAAAGGTATGATAAATCCAATGTTCAATGTTACAATTGTAAGAAATATGGTCATTATGCTAATGAATGTAGAAAGAAGAAACAAGATATGAGAAGTGGAACTAGTGCAAATTTCACAAAAGAAAACAATAGCCAAAGTAATTTGTTTTTAGTTTGTAATATGGCTGAAGAAAAGAATGAGGATGTATGGTTTTTAGACTCCGGTTGTAGCAACCATATGACAGGAAACTTAGCAATGTTTTCTATGTTAGATGAAAGTGTGCAGTCACAAGTCACACTAGGAACTGATAGCAAAGTTTCTGTTATGGGAAAAGGAGATGTAAATGTTTTAACAAGATTAGGAGCAAAGAAAACCATAGCAGATGTTTATTATGTTCCAGGAATGAAATGTAACCTCTTAAGTGTTGGACAGCTTGTCCATAAGGGGTATAATGTTTTCTTTGATAATGATGTTTGTACCATCATGGATAAACCACCCAGCAAAGTATGTATTGCTGAAGTGAAGATGACAAGGAACAGGATGTTCCCTCTCAAAATGAGAGTAGACTTGAAGAATGGTGAAGAGAAAGCAACAATTGCATAGGAGACTTACCAAAGCGAACCAAAGGATGATAATTGGTTATGGCACTTGATATTTGGTCATCTCAACTTTGGAGGTCTTAATTTGTTGAACAGAAAAGGAATGGTAAGTGGTTTACCATTGATAGAGAAACCGGACAGCCTTTGTGAAGGTTGTATTCTTGGGAAACAACACAGAGAAAGTTTTCCTTTCGGGAAAAGCATAAGGGCAAAAGCACCCTTAGAGATTGTCCACTCGGATGTATGTGGACCGATGCAAACTCCATCGCTTGCAAGCAGCCACTATGTATTAACATTCATAGATGATTTTACAAGAAAAACTTGGGTTTATTTTTTGAAAAAGAAAAGTGAAGTGTTTGAAAAATTCCGCAATTTCAAAGCACTTGTTGAGAATCAGAGTGGGCTGCATATCAAGGTCTTAAGGACTGATAGAGGAGGTGAGTATATATCTAAATATTTCCTACGTTTTTGTAGAGAAAATGGTATTCATAAGCAGTTTACAACTAGATATACACCGCAGCAAAATGGAGTGGCCGAAAGGAAGAACCGAACCATAATGGACATGGCGAGGAGTATGCTTAAAGCAAAGCATTTGCCGAATGATTATTGGGCTGAAGCTGTACATTGTGCAGCGTATATTTTGAACAGGTGCCCTACAAAAGCAGTTATGAACAAAGTGCCGGAAGAGGCATGGAGTGGCACAAAGCAAGGTGTCACACATATGAAGGTTTTTGGATGTGTAGCTTATGCACACATTCCGGATCAGCTAAGAAAGAAGTTGGACAGCAAGGGGGAGAAATGTATTTTCATTGGATACAATGAGGAATCCAAGGCATACAGGTTATATAACCCATCCACCAAGAAGTTTCTTGTGAGCAGAGATGTTCAGTTCATTGAAGAGGAAGCTTGGGATGGAAGCATAGAGAAAACAGTGAATGTAAAACACTGTTTATCTCATGATGAGAATGATGATGAGGTGGCTGAAATACATCCCCAAACAGCAACACCAACAAGAGGGCAGAAAAGTACACCTTTGAGGAGAAATGAAAGTGTTTCTCCAAGCACACCACAAGGAGGAAATTCAAGTGCTTCTTCAAGCACTAATACACCTACTGTAAGAGGTAAGAAATTTAGAAGTTTGAAAGAGATTTATGAACAAGATATAACAAATGAAGGTATCAATTCTTTGTTTGCTTTATATTGTCATGTTGATGATCCTGTTCATTTCGAAGAAGCTATCAAGGATAGGAAATGGATAGAAGCTATGGATGAGGAAATAAATGCCATAGAGAGGAACAAAACTTGGGATTTGGTTGAACTCCCAAAAGGTAAGGATGTCATTGGTGTTAAATGGGTCTACAAGACCAAGAGTAATGCTGAAGGCAAGATAGAGAGACACAAGGCAAGGCTTGTTGTCAAAGGCTATAAGCAGAAGCACGGGATAGATTATGAGGAAACTTTCGCACCGGTTGCCAAGATGGAAACCGTGAGAGCAATGTTGTCTATAGCAGCAGAAAACAAATGGAAAGTTTACTAAATGGACGTGAAGTCAGCATTCCTAAATGGAGTGTTAATGGAAGAGGTTGACATTGAACAACCTCTCGGCTATGAAAAGAAAGGCCAAGAGCACAAAGTATGCAAGTTGAAGAAAGCTCTTTATGGGCTGAAGCAAGCGCCAAGAGCATGGTACAGTAGGATAGATTCCTATCTACTGGAAAATGGTTTTGAAAAGTGTGAGGGAGAACCCACCCTCTACATCAAAGAACAAGATGGTAAAATCTTGATTGTAGTCTTGTATGTTGATGATGTTATTTTTACAGGTAATGATGATTGCCTTATTGAACATTTCAAAACAGTCATGAAGGAAGAATTTGAAATGACTGATATGGGTTTGTTGAAATACTTCTTGGGAATAGAAGTAGAACAAGATGAAAATGGTATTTTCATCTCACAGGAAAAGTATGTTAATGAGGTACTTGAAAGATTTAACATGCAGGAAAGCAAAGCAGCAATCACTCCCACAGTGATGGGATTAAAGCTCAGCAAAGAGGACAGCAGCAAGGATTTTGATCCTAGTCTATACAAGAGCATAGTTGGCAGCCTCATGTATTTGACTGCAACTAGGCCGGACATAATGCATGCTGTTAGTTTGATTTCCAGGTTCATGGAAAAGCCAAAGGATGCACATTGGCAAGCAACAAAAAGGATTTTGAGGTATGTTAAAGGTACTAAAAATTTTGGTATTTTTTATACTACTTCAGAACATTCAGATTTAGTTGGATACACAGACAATGATTGGGCTGGAAGTGTTGATGATCGGAAGAGCACTTCCGGTTATGTTTTTCACATGGGTTCAGGAGCCATTTCATGGGCTTCTAAGAAACAACCCATTGTAGCATTGTCTACGGCAGAAGCAGAGTATGTGGCAGCTACAACAGCAGCGTGTCAAGCAGTTTGGATGCGGAAAATGTTGAGATGCTTATGTCAAGAACAGGTAAAAGGGACAGTGATATTTTGTGACAATAGTTCAGCTATTGCATTGTCTAAAAATTCAGTTTTTCATAAGAGGACTAAACACATTGATACCAAGTTTCACTTCATACGTGAATTGGTTAGCATTGGCGAGATCGTTTTGCAGCATTGCAGAACGAAAGATCAATTTGCAGATATTCTCACAAAGCCACTAGCGCAGAAAAGCTTTGAACACTTGAGAAAATGCTTGGGTATGCAGGAAAACCCAGCAGTTGAAATTAAGGGGGAGTGTTGGATGGTAAATTCCAACTGCTCGAATGGAGTTGCAGGCGGCAGCACATAGCAGATCAACGTCGAACAGGTTGATGGCGGAGAAGGTTATCGCGACGGCATGTTGACAGCAATCAACGGAGTGCGGGGGGTCAAACAGCACGCCGGTTAACAAAACAATACCCCCCGCAGTTGACCAGCCGTGGGGCCGTTGACCAGAGATGTGCGGCTGAGATTTAGTGCGGGGGGTCACCCATTTGATGGGTACGGCCAAAACCATACCCCCCGCAACCACCAAGGCTGTGGTGGCTCCGCCACATGTGCACAGCGCGCCACCGTTCCGCCACCACCGTGAAAAATCACCGCTGCCAGCAAATTCAAAATTTGCCATAAATTTTCTTAAGCGGTGCTGACAGAAATTTAAGGCACCATTAATGTTATTTTTCAAGCGGTAGAATTATTGGCAAGTTTGTCAACAAATTGCATTAATGAAATTTAGATATTTTGCTTATATGTAATAGAACAGATTTGTAAATTTTTTTTTAGTTGCTGATTTAAACGCACAGCAGTGCATTGTTTTTTTTTAAGACAGAGCTGAATTAAAAAATATACACAGCAAGTATATTTTTGTAAAACAGAGAGCTGTTTATTTTTATAAACAGAGACAGTGAGTAAAAATACACAGCAGTGTATTATTTTACAGAGAGAGACAGAGAAGTTTTTTTTTGTTGTTTTTGGAACTGTGCTTAGAAGCAGTCCAGCAACAGTTGTAATCCCTCTGAGTGAGGAAGAAGAAATTGTAACAAGTTTTTTTTTAATAGAATTTTTTTTTATGAGAAAATTCTGTTACTGTGAGTGCAATTTTTAAAATATTTTCTCTGTGTTAGAAGAGGCAGTTTTTATTATTTTGGAATTCTGAAAATTCCAACATTATTTATTAATGAAATTGAGAATCACTAATTTCGTATGGTTTACCTTCTAGAATAAACTAAATGCCATAAACAATTTTCATATTACTTACGAAATTGTAATGGGTTAAAGCAAAACCAATATAGAAAGGGAATTTTCAAAGTTATCTTCAATTAATACACATCTGAAATAAAACACTTAAACGTGAAGGAAAAACCGCAATAAATCTAGTCAGTCAGCATACCAAATCTGCCCATCGATAGATACTTAAAAAGGGAAGGTCAAAAGCTCCAATAAATATAAGCGATTATACAAACACTGCCCCTAAATTACATTTCTCTTGGACAACGAAGTTTCTGATTTCAGATGCTGGTCTTCCTAGTTCAGGAATAATATAAAGAATATGGTTGTGAAGTGCACTTACAAAGTATATGTTTAAGAAGTGCACTATACAGATTTCACGGGCACTCAGGGTAGTGGGATGCAAGCTCAAAATTTGAACGGAAAGAAGCTAAAGAATGTTCAAAAATGCAGTCACGGAATATAAAATTTTCAGTGTCTCAAAGATGCAAAGACAAGTCAAGCTCCACATCTTCTGTACTAGCAGTAACCGTACGGCCAGCTGTTGTATTGTGCTGTTGAGGATCTTTGTTTCGGGGCCTTTTCTCTTGAGGATCTTCGGTTCTGGCCCTTTTCACTGAAGGTAAACACGTCGACGCTAATTCCATGTCATTTCTGGCCCTTTTCACGGAAGACAAAGAGCTCGATGTCAATTTGCCGTGAAAGTTTCATGCAAGTGGCTCAAACCGAGACTGATTATTTGATAGGTCTAGTCCCTGCAACTCTAAGTTGCGAGGAAGTCTGCTATTGGAAGCAAAGAGGGGATGAGTAGGTTGCTGCCCTACAACAGGATACTGAAAGCTGTCGGTTGGCAGACGATTCACACAAGGATTCGTTTTGCAATTGGAAGCAAAGAGAGAATGATTAAGCTGCTGCCCTACAACAGGATACTGAAAGCTGTCAGTTGGCAGGCTATTCTGAAAAAGACTCGTTTGGAGGAGAGCATGAGTAGGCTGCTGCCCTACAGCAGGATACTGAAAACTGTTAGTTGGCAGGCTATTCAGAAAAAGATTCGTTTTTCTTGCCTGTTGCTCAATCTTATGGGCATTCTGATGGCCTCCCAGTGCCTTAGAATCGTAGAACTTTTTTGAACAATAGCGGCAAGGAAAGACTTCGCCCTTACAGCGCTGGGCGGAGCTTTTGCTCTTGGAAGCAGAACCCTTTAACTCTGGCACGTCGTTATGGCCCTCCTTGTTTGCACGGGCTTCTTCCCCTAAAAATGCTCTTTCCTTTACTGAGCGGTCGTCGTCATGGCTGAAATTAGTAGAGAGTTGAGTGAGATCCACTCCAAACAGTCTGGGCCTGCGCTTCTGGTAATCGCCGTCGGAAGCCATGGATGGATCTATAGACTCTACTAGTCTCTGCCCTAGTGTTATATGCACAGAACTTAAAAACTACTGTATGCGCTTCCTCGCTCTTACTCGAAATAGGACGGGCTGGTTGGTTTGGTTGGTATCATACAAGAAAGTGTTTTATAGGCTTCCAGAAATTCCAACATGTCTCACTCTTTGACCGTGTCTTATAAAAGCGTTACATGTACTGACGGTATGCTCACGCAACCTATGGAATTAACTTCCAATATTATTAAAAAGAGGGCAAACAAACCCCCTGTTTCACATGTTACGGCTTTCCGGATTTCGAAATCCGGTCAAAAGATGAATGTTGCATGCAAAGAAGAGTCGAACTTGCACCTAATTACCCTGCACTTCCGCTTGTAGATTTAATTTTTCTTTCATTTACCGTGAATATTCAGCTCTGGAGGTTTGACCAGCTGATTATCGGCACATGATTATAATATAATATAAAATATAAAATATTATTTTTAGTTGGATGTTTGATTTACATGGATATATGGAACACAACCCTGATGAGTGCATTGTAAATCAAGACATGTTTTTTATATCGAAAATACTGTTGTTGACATTTTATTTTTTATTTCCCATAGTTTTAGGAGGCTACATTAAAAAAAATAGTAAATCAAAGACATGTTTCGTATCAAAAATAACTTTTGTTGACCTTTTAAATATTATTTCACATAGTTTTAGGAGGTCACAATAAAAAAAAATTTAGCCTCTATACATAAGGCTTTTTTTTAATAATAAATGGATCAATTAATATTTTAAATTAATTTTTTTTAAGCAAAAATCTAAACCAAATTTAAATTATATAAATATAGTTGTTATAGGGATAGTCAAACACATTTTATGCTTGGAGTGAATTAGTCAACGATGTTTGGAGATGTTTTTTATTTTGCTTGTCAAGTTGTCTGTGATTCTCCACGCTTGACCTATTGTTTTGAGGTGTATTGTTTTGAGGTGTCACTTATAGGCCACGCCAACCCCTTGAAGTTTGACCTTGGATGGCCGATCATCAACTAGTTATACTAGTAAAACTTGATTTGGTAAGAGAAATTTTCGTTATGATTTATTATTCTTAAAATTTTTAAACTTTTAATCATCTTATATCTAGTCAAACAAAATTATTTAAAAATAAAATTTTATGGTTTTTAAGCTTTTGTGGTTATCAATTCATGAAGAAGTTTCCGGATTTTCTGAAAAAAAAGATATTTAAAAGTAAAATTTTATGGTTTTTAAGCTGCATGGTTATCAATTAAAATTTTTCCACCTTTCGAGAGTAAGATAACATTTGTCCACATTTCGAATCCAATGGGGATCCATCTTCAAGACATGAATGAATAATGGACTAAAAGAGAGAAATTTTATAATTAAAACTTATATTTATTAAATTAACTTTTTTTTAAACAAAATACATATTTTTTATTTAAACATTTATTTCTAATGATAAACTATATTACATTATCCCAAAGAATGATTACGAATCATAAAAGTTTGAACCTTGAAATTTTTTTTATCTAGTAATATTTTTTTCTTACATTATTATTAATTAACAAATAAAATTTACAATAATTATGGCTTAAGGCATCACTATTTGAAAACAACTCTCCTAGCTACCACTGTGTCTATGTTTGAGAAATTGGATCAAATGTTAGATGATTGAAATGTTTTAGGCCATTATATCATGTAAATATTTTTATATGTGTTTTTTATAATGTTAGTTTTAGGTTTTAATGATGATAGAAAGGTTTTAATGCCATGTTTAACATTTTGACTATGTCAAATTACACAAAATTAAATATAAAATTAAATTGAATAAAAATATTGAAATAATGTAATGAACATTTTGACTAGGTGAAAATACAATAAAAAATAAAAATAATAAAATAAAATAATGATAAATTATAAATACAAACCATGGTATTGACCCATGGTATTCATGTCGAATGTAGTTTCTTTATAGGGGGGAACTAAGATGACTTAAATCAGTCTTAACTCTCGATCTAAACTAATTATTTAATAGAATTATTTTTAAATTTTTATAACCATTATTCTTTTAAAATTTTACTTAGTAAAATGTATCTAAATTTTCATACATCCAAATTTATATATTTTAAAATAAAACTAGATTTAACATAAATTAGTTTAATGAATAATTGTTTTTTGTAAAATACATAAACATTAAACTTTTGGGTACATAAGCATAAAATATTTATTACTGTAAGGCGTCACTATTTGAAAACAACTCCCCTGGGTGCCACTGTGTCCATGTTTGAGCCATTGGATCAAATGTTAGAAAATTGAAATGTTTTAGGCCATTAGATCAAGTAAATAATTTTATATATGTTTTTTATAATGTTCGTTTTTTTTTAATAAGTTATATTGAATTTAGGTTTTGGTGATGATAGAAATGTTGTAATGTCATGTTTAACATTTTGACTAAGTAATTACACAAAATAAAAAAAATAAAAGTAAATTAAATAAAAAGATTGACATAATGTAACGAACAGGTAAAAATACAATAAAAAATAAAAATAATAAAATAAAATAAACTATAAACTATAAATACAGGCCATGGTATTCATGTGGAATGTAGTTTCTTTATAGGGGAACTACGATAATAGAAAATTTATAATATCATATAGATAAATATCTCACCTAATCCTAATGATGTGATTAATCCGAAAGATATTTATCTACATTATGGATCACAAAAGTCTTAGATATAACATTGTAATATCATGTTTAACATTTTGACTATGTCAAATTACACAAAATTAAAAATAAAAGTAAATTAAATAAAAAGATTGACATAATGTAATGAACATTTTAACTAGGTCAAAATACAATAAAAAGTAAAAATAATAAAATAAAATAATGATAAACTATAAATACAACCCATGGTATTGACACATGGTAATCATGTGGAATGTAGTTTCTTTATAGGGGGAACTAAGATGGCTTAAATCAATCTTAACTCTGGATCTAAACTAATTATTTAATAAAATTATTTTTAAATGTTTATAACCATAATTCTTTTAAAATTTTACTTTATAAAATGTATCTAAATTTTCATACATCCAAATTTATGTATTTTAAAATAAAACTAATTTTAACATAAATTAGCTTAATGAATAAATTTTTTTTTTTGGTAAAATACATAAACATTAAATTTTTGGGTACATAAGCATAAAATTTATATAATAAAATAAATAAAACTAGATTTAACATAAATTATTTTAATGAATAATTTTTTTTTTGTAAAATAGATAAACATTATATTTCTGGGTACATAAGCATAATTTTTTTTTTTATAATAAAATTTATATCATAAAGTTAAACTCCACACAAACCAATTAATTTATATTATATGAATAACATTAATAATGAAATTTTTAAAAATATGTGATTGTTTTTAAATTTCCAAATTATTTCAGAGGACATGATTTATCTTGAGCAATAATGATGAATGTTCATAATTCTCATTTCTTAAATAACACTAAATTTACCTTTAAAGGGGCTTGTAACAATTGTTTGTATTAAAGTCAAGGATACAGAAGAAAGGAGGCATGGTGAAGAGAAGCTTCCAACCTTACAACAAGCCCTAAAAAGGCATAACGTTGAATCATTCATTTAGATCTGAAGTATATGGAAGAAGAAAAGTAGGACAATGGATACTTATCAATAATGTATGATTCTTTAGAAGGAAACGATGTTGACAAGGCTATGGAGGACCAAATAGCATAATTAAAAACAGAAGATGACTCTTTAGAAAATGGGTTACTCAAGGATTTTGGAATCCAGATGAGCTAAATTATCTCACTGATTCAAGCAAGCGCTCAAAAAGAGACCAACAATAGTGATATAGAGATAATTTATTCATAAACAAGATAAAGCTAGAATTATAATCCGAGATAGAGTTATGGGAAGAGAAAAATTCCAATTGTAAGGAGGACTCAGAAAATACTAGACAAAAGACACTTACCTGTTGCAATCACTTGAAAAAAAAAGGTATCTCTAAAGGGTCACTTGGGGATGAATCTATTATTTAAAAGATCAGGAAAATAATTTCATTTCAAAACAAAAATGTACTATTACTATGGAAGGGAGTTATTACATTTAAAATCTATTCCCATTCTTGTCACTAAAAAAATTGATTGTTTCTTTTTATTTGATGGGAAAATAAATGATCTTTAAAAGGCACTAAAGTCTTGAATTATGATCCTTAAAGAAGTCGCTAGATAGATTCCCTGATTATGAGTTGATTTTTCTTTCTTACTTTTGGGTCTTCATGATGTTTGTTATTCTGACATAGGTGAAATGTTCCAAAGAAGTGGACTATTGGTAGTTCAAAGCGGAGTTATGGAAATATGATTGTAGATAATTTGTTAATATAAATTATTTGAACTGACATAAATAATCATCCTCAAGGGTTAAAATGGGCCCAAATCTCTCTTATCGATACAATTGACAATTAAGATAACTCTATGCTCTATGTTCAAATGACAACCGAAGGTGGATTTACCATACTTAAGCTTCTTACTAGTGTCTTATGAAGTACAACATGACATAGTGATATTTTTTTATTCCATTAAATAATTCTAGCTGTAGAGCAGAGTCAGAGTTCTAGGAGTAGTATCAGAGATTCAACATTGTGAATTTGATAGAAGAAAATAATTTCGTGGAAGGGTGAAGTCTGCCCAACTTGGTCATAAAAAAAAAGTGCATCCTTCATGTAGAAAAAAAAAATAAACCTGTAGATTTCGTCATATAGAGGTCTTGAGTACTTTGGCCAAAATGTCTCATCGATTATGAAAAAATACATCTTACATGCAATTAATAACAAAGAAGTTGTTCCACATCAATTACCCAATCTAGATATTTTTATTTCAGGTCCAATAAACATAATTCTCCACCCCTTATTCTGGAGGATCAATTGGAGCCGAGAAAGTTCATGCTATCTCTCTTTCTTATATGCTATTATTTCCTATACCACAACGTTACGTTGTTTCCTTTGCAACATGTGGTGCAATTGCTAGTTATGATTAAATATAAAAACCATCATTAACATATTATATATATATATATATATATATATATATATATATATATATATATATATAATTGTGATATTAACTAATTTTTTTATTTGGCCATTAAATGGATGAGCTTGTTTACTTGTTGGATAATTTTAACATAAAAAATGTGTAGATGAATTGTTTAAAGTGTTGAATCTATTTATACATTCAAAAATGTGTTTTAAATAATAATAATAAAACCAACTTCTTACTCGATTCTTGTGAAAAATTTCACTTATAAGTTAGACCACACCTAAAAAAGTGACTTAACAATACACAAATTATTATTTTTAATATATTAAATAGTATTAATAAAAAAAAAATTTGTAGGTTTAATGATAAGTTGTTACAATTAATGTGAAGTTTAAATTTAGATGATTAAAAAAAAAAATTTGATATTTTATGATAGATTTATGTGTCCATAATACATGTTTATGCTGAAAATTAACTTTAATATTTTTTAGGATAACCGAATTATATTAAATTATGATAAATAAATTAAATTGGAAATTTGTATTGTAACATTGTACATTAAAATTAATAAATAATGTTAAGATTTGATGAAACAGGTTTCTGCATATCGTTGCATGCGAAGGAATTTTTTTTATCTTTCTGGATTATATTTATTCGGTCTATAATTTTACTGCATTGATGTAGTTCGAATCAGTTTGTTTTCAGAAGATTATGAAGGTTGTATGTGTAGTCAACGACTCATAGGAATTCTAAAAGGTGGTTGTAAGTCCTTGTCAACAAATTTCCTGTTTTGTATGTCTTGTATGCTAAACGAAGTCAGGGTAAGGCACTGTCAAGCCACTGTCGTTTACCCTCAGCCAAGGTCGAATTTTCATGAAGTTAATTCTCTGTATTTCATTAATCTATCAGTTTTGGAATGGGAAATAAACCATATGAAAATTAATGATGTAAATGCTATAAGGGGAGGGATTTTGAGGTTTTATAGTCACCCACTATGCTATTCGTTTCTCTCTGCTACGTCGCTTTCTGTTAGTCCTTCTCAGAAGGGTGTTGGGGTTAATAGTAATAAGGGTATTAGGATTTTGTTTATGGGTCTATTTCGATTCTGTGTAATAAATTTCTTCGAGTTTGGGTTCACACTAGTATTTGATGGGTATGATGCATGAATTCAAGTGTCTCAAGGCCACGTAAAGTAGAATTATCCTACTGCAGATGAAATCAATCTGGCCATGTCAAATTTCTTTTTTTTTAATCTGCTGGGATGTTGTAAACATTTATCTGCTACAGGTCTCGTAACAAATCACCTCTGCTAGATATTTATGTTGGAAATATATCCTATAGAACTTATGGCAAAAGGAAACAGGGGAAACAAGGACAACAAAGACAAAGGCAAGGCCAAAGTCTCAAACCCTCCAACCAAGTAGGGCAGGAGGTCCAACAGGGAAGTTATGGAAACCTTATTTCAGGCTTATTCAGAGGAGACACCTTGATTTGTCAAATATCTCATTCATGGATGGGAGATCGATGCCAGAACCAAGATAGAGGAAGAGGAAGACATTGTGGAGGATGAAATTACTCAAATCATCATTGACTCGGGTCAAACTCGGGGTAGAATTTATTTTTTTCATCATTCTATCTAAGCATACTGGTTGATAAAATTCTTTCTCGTCAAGGAAATTATGTCGGTACAGGAAGTTGGGGGGGGGATCCCAGGGTTGCAACAACTCTATCTGAGATCAACATAACCATTCAAGAAATGAACGTGCGTCAGCATCATCAGTATGTGCACCTTGACATAACCGAGAAGGAACTACAATCGATGCACCAGGTTGATATCTCTGCCTCTAGTGTCAAACACCCGACTCCTCTCAAGTTAGATGATGATTGAGCAATGATCAACATAAGTTTAATTTTTGAAAATGATACGGATAACTTTTATGTTTATGTTATGTACATGATAGAAAGTACAGATACTAATATTAGTTATTTGAGGACAATACGAATTAGACTCAAGATGTATATGTTTTGGATGGCATATAACTCGCCCAGACGACCAAAAGACCTGGTTTCCTATAGGCAAGTTGAGGCCTAATTTTGTATTTTCAAACTTGATTTTTGCTATAAATAGAAAATAGAAAGGACATAATAAGCTTACAAATTTTTTTTTTTTAAATAACTCTCTTTTTTTGGATTCTACCAATCAAATTATAAGATGTTAAAATGTCATAATCATGATTATAAAGAGAAATGTATAGTTTATGGGGTTTTGAATAAATGATGGTTGAGTGTGTTGTTAACAGACTTCTTCATGTTAAAATCACCACTTCAAAACCCATGAGTGATCCCACTTTCCTTAATATAAAAAAAAGAAAAATATAAGAGGTATTAACAAGGAAAATGAATTGAATAAAATGTAATAATAAATAAGTTAATAATAATAATAACATATATATAGTATTAGTGGTAAAAGCGTTTGATTCTAAAAATTGAAGGGGTAATATATATATATATATATATATATATATATATATAAAAGCAAGTTAACTATTATATAATTGATGTATATTAGAACCGAGATTCATTGTACCATAGATAAAGTCTTCTACATCAATTTACTGTTTAGATAAGCTGTAATAATAAAATTAAAATATATTTAGTATATTGAAAAACAATAACTTAAAAAAAAAATATATATCAACTTATATTCATTTTAAGTTAGATAGAAAGAATGTCAAGAAATCTCAAAGCCATGAAGTGTGCACAATTTTACACTTTCTAAAATATTTTGACTTGAATATTTTTGTGAGAGGCACTTGTAAGAAAGAGATGTTGTAATTTTATGACTTGTCCTATTAAACATTTTGAGTCACTCAAATTACATAAACATAAAAATAAAACTAAAATAAAATATTTAATAAATAATAATTATAATTATTAATATAACATTTTGACTTAAAAAATTACATAAAAATTACGATTAAAATTTAAATTAAATTAAATAGAAAATTTATAATTATAATTAATAACCAAGTTAGATTCATCTTCATTATGGATCTACCAAACTCCAAGAGGGATTTCTTTTCACTCTAATATCAAGGCACTAACCGTTTTTCACCCTCAAACTATTAAGGAGCGAACTGCACTTGGTAGATCTAGAGTTAAGATGGATCTAGGATGGATTTATTGTTAATGCAAGCTAATTATGGTCTTGCATGACCCATTAAGTCACAATACAAACCTAGAAACACAACATGAAGTTAACTAGGAGGGATAATTAGAGCTACTTACAGAATGAATTTGAAGATAGTGTAAAAAGATTAATTGTAGGAAAATGAGTTGGATTTTAGAATATATATATATATATATATATATATATATATATATATATATATATAGCATCTAACTATGTGATTTTTTTAGTTTTCCTAACATTCATATGTTATATTCCATGTAAAATAATATCCATATTTTTTAGTTAGTGCAAACGTTTAGTATCTAAATGATGGAATATTGCTAAGAAAAATTGTTTAATGGTGGGGAATAAATTGTTCTGGTACAAAACTAAATTTTCAAAATTTATAATCATCATTATATAATTATATATGTATGTGTCTGTGTGAAAGTATTTATATCCCTAAAATTAAAATAAATTCCATTAATGTAACTTAAATGGATCTTACCATTATCAAATTTTGTTTTTTTTTTAGATTATTTAATTATTTTTTCAAATGGTAAAGTTATAGGGGAAATAAATGATGGATGTATTTTAATATTTTGATATATGTCAAGAGAAAAATGTATTAAGAATAGTTATGTGTATGTGTGTGTAGTTTCATGGACAATGGATTTGTCTAGCTTATAGAAAAATAACATCAAAGTAGAGATATATGCATGTTTTCTCAAAAAATGATGTTTTCATGTATTTCTAGCCCAAACCATGAGTTTCATGGTCCACACATATATTCAACACAATGGAGTCACTATGTATATAGGATCCCCACAAGGAAAAATTTAAATTCAAAAAAACATGTGCATGTTCATAGTGCCAAAATGTGTGCTCATTGATAGTGTCAGGAATGTTTTCTTGTTATTGTAGCTAGTGACTTTAACACATGGAAAATGATTGAGGTGAGCTTTGGGGGCTAGGGAAGGTGAGGGAGGGATGGATAGAGTGGTCAAAGGAGATAAATAGAGAAAGAAGGAATAAAACAAAAAGATTACTTGAGATAGGGAAGAATGTGTTGGTGGTAAATGAATGAAGTGTGTTTAGAATGAGTGGGAAGGTGAGAGAGAGGGGGTCCAAGCGGCCAAGGGAGATAGAGAGAGAGATAAAGGGGGTGACAAAGAATGAAATGGTGAGTTAGGGGAAAGAGTGAGTAAGAGTTTAAAAGCGAGATATATATGGAAAGAGTGCGGGGAAGGGAAACGGAGAGATATATTTTTGGTTGACATGAGAAGAAGAGAGAGAAAAAGATGGAGGTTGGTGTTATGAAGGATGGATTTATAGTGATCTGGGTTCATCAACTACCAGATTTACACATGATCTTTTACTTTTGTGATGTTGTTATAATTTCATTTTATAAGAGCACAAAAGAACACATATGCATGATTAATCAAGAGGAAATAAGACAACCTTCGGCAAAATAAAAACATGAGACGTTGATAACAGAGTTCACCTAGTGTGGGCTATGTCTTCGGGCTATGCGTCAAAATGGGGTAGACTGCTTCATACAGTGCTGGAAATGGGGAGATGTACATGGATGATGTTCATACAAGGATGTGCCCTCAACATGAGTGGATGGTATCTCCATGAGACATTTCGCTACAGGAACCCTCACTCACAATGGACCTCCTATCATGATGACATAATCTCACATGAAGCAAAAATAAGATTCTGCAATATGCATCAAGAAAGGATCTAGACATAATAATACATCTCAAACCAAAAAGAGGCACATGATCAAACATCATATACCTCAACTCGTGAAGCTAGCTGAAGAAGTGGATGCTCAGCTGCTGAATCTGGCTGCATGGTTGAATTTGTGGCATCGAGGGGCATATGATCGACTATCTACACTTGAGAATCAGACACCGTCACTTCAATCTGGAAAATCGCCAGAATATGGGAATCTCTGCTATTGAAATGGACATCTCCATTGATTTTCTGTCACCGAGGTGTGTAAAATCGACATAAATTTTGTCGAAAATGGACTCCGACAAGTTTTGGGCCTCAAGGATTCTTTTTGATACCCCCTAGATTCCCTAAGATTCCATAAGATTCTATTCTACAAAAAATCTGAAAATCTCCTACTCAGATGGTCATTCTAGGTTTACCATTGCATTCCCTTTGAAATTCTGATTAAAATTATTGTAAACTTCATATCATTCTGACAAAAATGAGAATTTACCTCCCCATGGAATATTTCAGGAATCAAATAATATTCCCTTCAAAAGATTCTCTATCTCGGAAAGCGTGCCTGCACATAATCTTGGCTTGGACTGGCTCGCGGTTCAAAACCTCCAAATAAAATTATATTCCCTAAACTCTGCATTGGTTTGATTTCTCTCCTTCGTTGGTTGAATGAAAATGAAAAGGGGTTTAAATATTATTTTGTGAGTGGATTTTTCCAAGAGGTGCCTTGGCATGTTGGTTATGGGTGGCGTTTTTAAGGTAGAGGTTAGGGGTTCCAACCCTATAAAACTTCCGCGTTTGGCAAAATGTTGGTGCTTTTTGGCATTAGTATGAATTTTTTTTTGGTTTTTGGGACCGCCCACTTGGGGGCATGCAACGTGGGCCAAGAGGGTTCGACTCTTGCTGGTCCCATCTTCTATGCTGCCTTTGCGTGGTATACATATCCTTTGATACATGTTATACATATAACAATATGGTGGGTGGGTTTTGCTCCAGGCGACCCTGACTCAACCTCCTTAATTTATACCTATTATATATATGTCATTTCCTTGTGTGTGGTGAGTTCAAAGCAGGGGGGTGGTGGCAGTGGTAACAACCCCTCCAAAGAAACTTTTAAGTTATGATATGGTCCGATGAGGGTGGCGAGGGTCATGGCCTACCACCCCTATTTCTTAATATATATATATATATATATATATATATATATATATATATATATATATATATATATATATATATATATATATATATATATATATATATATATATATATATATATATATTTTAAAACCATAATGGTCTTTTTAATTTTTTTCCAAAATAAGGGTTATTGGGAAATTTAACGAGGCCACAATTTCTCCCGTTTTCAGGAGCTAAGTTCCCTCCGAGTTAACGGTGAATTTGTGGGAAACTTAAACCTAGCCCACTACCCAACTTTGACCAAAAATTTTACTCGATATAAATTCTCCATATGGGCTTGGATTAGAGATATGCTCACACCATTGGAATTAGGGCGATGAGTACTTCAACCTGAACCTAGTTCGAGAGCAATCCAACCACTTTGAATTTTTACCATTTCTGAGCCCTCATGGTCTCCTGAGGGTGTTTGGAGCCACATGGATCAATCCTCCCCACTAAGGAGCTTTTGGTACACAAAAATAATGGACATAATCTGTGGCTGCTTCGTACCTTGTCTGCGCCACAGGTGGCCTGAAACGTCACCCTTCATTCTCCTTCACCTTTTTCCTTTAGAAGCATAAGATACGAGTTGACACCTGCATCCTCTGCAAACATGTAGTATAATATTTTTCAAATTAAATGCTTAACTAAGTGAACAATCTATCACCCAAGCATTCTGCACACTTGTCATGTGTTTATAACCATACTTTGTGCTCAAGTTTACATTAGATGGAATCAATACCTCAGCTATCAATACAAGGCCAAAACATCATTGCCGCTTAACAAGTGACGAAAAAAACATCATCACTTTTAAAATTTAACACGCAACAAATTATTTACAAAATAAGTCCAGACATGCTACCAAACCTAGAAAAACCATTTATCACTTATCAAAGTGAATGGGTCATTTCTCTGTGGCGTATGGGCTTGTTGAAAAATTGTTTCAGCTGGTTGATGTACTGATGCTTCATCCTTAAGGCACTACTCTGGATGGAGACTTCAACATGTGGCTCTTTGATGGCCACTTCTCTCATAATGACTACAATGAGTCTTATTCCTCCAAACCTTCTTTACCTTCTTCTTTTCCTGCGGTGGATAAGGCCTTTCATGCCTCATCCTCTTTTGTGCTTCCATTATTTTCCAACACTCAGCAAATACATGGTTATGTAGTCCAAAAAAACTACAAGTTTTCTGATTCCATGATCTATGTTCATTGTTAGCAACATTTTTGTAATAAAAATGAACATTAGAATATTGAGACATGTTATACCTTTCTCGGTTGTCTTTGGTGAAATCATGGTGATAAGAGCTTGCCTCAAATATTTCTCTGCAATGTGCGCTTTCATCTGATGATGGTGAGGTGTTCCCCTAATTCTCTTTCCCCAATGGTTTCAATCATGCATTGGAAGTTTCTGACACCTTCGAGCATTGTCCGCTAGTGTATCCAAGACTTGCTAATCGAGGTCTTTGTGTGACCTCCAATGGCTGAATAATGCCTTGGACATTAATGCAAATTCCTCCTCCTTTATACCCCATCTTGCTGAGGAGGCTCATGCCAGTTCCTGTAATGAGTATCTCCACATTTCCCACATAAATGGTAACAAGTGAAGATGAAACTAAAGAAACATCAACATTTTTTACCTCAATTGTTGATTCAGAAACAGGTGATGATGGCTTCTTTAAGCCTTTGTTGCGCTTCAATTCCTCCAAAGCCTCTTGTGCAACTCATAACTGAAGTTACAATCTCTGCTTCTCCTCTTTCTCTTCTTGTAGAAGCCTCCTTAATTAAACATCCTTTGCTTGAAGGCTTATGTAGTTGTGCTTCAGTTCTTCCAAGGCTGCCTCTGCAGCTAGCAACTGAAGCTGCACTCTCTTCTTATCCTCTTTCTCCTCTCGTACAATAAATTTCAATTCAACATTATCTTCTTGAAGGCTATCATTGATCTCCTCATTCGAATGATGAGAATACGGTGAGGGTGATGAATAATCATTGGAAGATGTGGATGAAGCATCGCTTTCTACTTCTTCTTTCTCCTGTTTTTCATGAGATTCATACATCATGTCCACCATTTTTGAAATCCTGAGTATGGCCTCATACATGTATTTTCCATCGTCCATTGATGCATGTTAAATCAATGTTCACACTCACAATTCGCATCAGCAAGAAGACCACCCTAATACTACTTGATCCGGGTCCGTCAGCTACCAGATTTACCCATGAACTTTTACTTCTCTAACGTTGTTATAATTTCATTTTAAAATAGCATAAAATAAAAAATATACATGCTTAAGCAAGAGGAGACAAGGCAACCATAGGAAACATAAAAACATGAGACGTTAATAATGGAGTTCACCCATTGTGGGCTACGTCTTCGGGTCCAGTGTCAAAATGGGGTAGGTCACTTAATATAGTGATGGAAATGGGGATATGTACATGGATGATGTTAATACAAGGATTTTCCCTCAACACGAGTGGATTTTCTCTCCACGAGACGTTCCGCTACCAGAACTCTCACTCACAATGGACCTCCTATCAGCATGACATAATCTCACATGAAGAAAAAACAAGATCCCACAACTTGTATCAAGCAAGAATCTAGAAATCACAATACATATCATAGCAAAAAGAGGCACATGATCAGACTGCATATACCTCAACCCCTGAAGTTGGTTAAAGAAGCGGATGCTCTGTTGTTGAATATGGCCGCACTGTCGAATTCATGGCATCGAGGGGTATAGAATAAACTATCCACACTTGAGAATCAGACACTGTCACTCCAATCTGGAAAATGGTCGAAATATGGGAAGCTCTACTACTGAAATGGACATCGCCATTGAGTTTGTGTCTTTGAGACGTTTAAAATTGACATAAATTTTGTCGAAAATGGACTCCGACAAGTTTTGGGCCTCAAGGAATCTTTTTGGTGCCCTTAAGATTCCCTAAGATTCTTTTTTGCAAGGAATCTGCAAATATGTTACTCAGATGACCATTATGGCTTTACGATTGCATTCTCTGTGAAATTCTGGTTAAAATTAATGTAAACTTCATATCATTCTGACAAAATGATAATTTACCTCCCCATGGAATCTTTTAGGAATCAAATAATATTCCCTGCAAAATATTCTCTATCTCGGAAAGCATGCCCACACATAATTATTCCTTGGCCCAGCTCGCGGTTCCACACTTGCAAATAGAAATACATTCCCCTAACTCTATGCTGGTTTGACTTCTCTCCTTCGCTGGTCAAATGACAATGAAAAGGGGTTTAAATATTATTTTGCAGGCGAATTTTTCCAAGAGGTGCCTTGGCGCATTGGTTATGGGTGGCATTGTTAAGGTGGAGGTAGGGGGTTCCAACACCACTAACCTTCCACATTTTGCAAAATGTTAGCATTTTTTGGCATTAGTTTGAATTTTTTTTTGGTTGTTAGGATCGCTCGCTTAAGGGCTAGCGACGTGGGCTGGGCGGGTTCGAACCCTATCGGTCTCGTCTTCTATGCTACCTTCGGATGGTTATACATAGCCTATCGTAGTGGTTATACATATCAGAATATGGTGGGTAGGGTTTGCTTCACACGGCCCCAAATCAACCTCCTTAGCGGATACTTGTTATATACATGTTGTTGCCTTGTGTGTGGTGAGTTTCGATGGGGGGGGGTGTTGGGGTTGACAGCCCACCCCCAAACGAACATTTGAGTTATGATATGTTTCGACTGGGGTGGCGAGGGTCATGGCCCACGACCCCTATTTTTTAATATTTTTTTGTTTTTTAAAACCATAATGGCATTTTTAATTTTTTTCCAAAATAAGGGTTATTGGGAAATTTAATGAGGCCACAATTTCGCCCATTTTCGGGAGATAAGTTCCCTTTTGGTTGACGGTGAATTTTTGGGACACTTAAACTTGGACCACGGCCTAAATTTGACCAAAACTATGACTCGCTCTAACTTCTCCATACGGGCTCAGATTGGAGATCCGTTCACACTGTTGGAATCAAGGCAACGATTACTTCAACCTCAACCTAGTTCAAGAGAAATTCGGCCACTTTTAATTTTGACCATTTCTGAGCCCTCTTGGTCTCTTGAGGGCGTCTAGAGCCACTTGGATCAAATAGTTAGAGATTGGGGGATGGGGAGGAGATAGGGAGGAGTGAGAGTGACTGTGTAATTGAATGAGAGTTCGGGGGTGAACGAGAGAGATTTCGATAGAGTGGATGAGAAAGAGAGAGGAAGAGTGAGAGATAGATAAATACATGGGGTGGAGTGAATTAGATAGGGGGAGAGAGTGAGGGAGATAGGGTGAGATCTATAGAGATTAGAGGAAGAGAGAAGAAGGTGAGAGATATAGAGATGACATGGGGTGGAAGTGAATGGGACTGGAGAAGAGAGTGAGGGAGAGAGAGTGATAGAGGGAGAGATAAATAAGAGAGAGAGAGAGAGAAAGAGAGAGAGAGAGAGAGAGTTGGAGGGGGTTTGTTGTGAATAAGATACAACATGAGGGAGGGGGGGGAATATAGAGAAATATAGGAAGTGGGAGGGAGGAAAGAGGGGTAGAAAGAGAGAGAGATAGGGAGGAAGATAGAGTGATATGGAGAGAGATCAATATAGAGAGAGAGGGGGTGGGATATATAGAAGGATGGGGAGAGATAAAAATAAATATGGAGAGAACAGAGTGAGGAAGAGGGAGGGAGAGATGATAATGATAAAGGGATGGACATATATACATGGCTACAAGAGAGAGAGAGAGAGGGGGGGGGGGGGGTGTTGTTGTGAAGCATAGACAAAAAATTTCACTCAAAGGTGCCAATGAGGCCAAGATGTGTCAAATATCATCAAAATCAAATGTTCGAAAATCTAACATACCCTTTCCAAATAATCACTCAAATAAAATGACTTAGTAGCCTATTTGATATGTGTAGGCTATAGTCGGCCAAAAAGAAGGAAACAATTGATTTGGTTATTTAAGTATCATTTGGGTAAAAGTTATAACAGAGAAAGTCATGGTATCTTCATGACCCATGATACAAACCAATTGTATTCGGATAGCTTGTGGTATAAACCCATGGTATTCTTATCATAAAAGAGATATTGGAACTCACTCTTGGGGGCATGCATAATAATTTTCTCATATTGATTTGCAGATTTGTTGTAGTTTCTGAATGCTAAGATTGAAACTTTTAATCGAATTAGTGTTGGTGGTGAAAGAAATCCACCCTAGTGTTGGGTATGTCTTATATTATTTGCACAACTAGCCCAACATGAAATACACCACACTACATGTGGTAGGGGGTCACAAGGGAAGTAACATATCCCCATATTTGGGGGGTCATAGGGGGGGTGATACCTCCACCCCCCCCCCCCACCCCCCCACTTCTACTTTTTTTGTAGTTTTTCCCATGGTTTTATAGATGGTAGTTTCACCCATGGTTAATATATTAGGGGTCTATAATGTATTGTAACATTGAAATTAATATAATTAAAAATTAATCTAGTTTCCTTAGTTTTGGGTTCCATGAGAAAAGACTTCTGTGTATATTTTTTTTCTCTTTTCGTTGTATACTTTCTAGTTTTTTTTTAAGAATTTGTTTGCAGGTATTAACTATATAGGGTTAAAACCTACACCCAAATGATTAGCAATTAGTTTCAATGGTGAAAAAAATCCAGCCTAACTAATCAAAAGGTAATATCACTCAAATATTTCACAAGTAATGATTTCCAAAGATTCATCTCATTGCCAGGTTGAGGGTGCAACCATAAATCCATTTTTGTGACTCAAAAAACTTCTCTAGTGTGTAATTCCAAGTCATATTAATAAAATATTTTTTGTGTCTTTTCTTTTGTTATATTTTTATATGGTATGATGCTTAAGTTATTTATTTTTCAAGAAGGGATTTTATAGTTATATTAATAAATAAATCACTTATATTGGTTGAAGTTATCTCTTCTCATATGTTGTTTTAGTGCATTGGTTGAGTTTCTTGTCTATAAAAATAGGGTTCTATCATGCTACTAGAGATATGCATCCTATGAGGCTAAGGTATTTTTAGTTTAAAATTCATTTTCATAAGTGATTCTAGTTAGTTGCAGCCGATAATTAGTTTTTCAGTTGAAAATATGAAAACCTTTGATGAACAATAGTGCTTGTCATATTTTTGAAATCACAACTCTATCTATGCCATTAGATTTACTCTAGCCTCAACCCCACCTATATTTACTATTCTCCAAGTTATTTTTGATACATGTTTCTTTTTATTTGATATGATTTTGTACTTTGAATATTGTTACTCAACAGTGATACGTCTAGGCTCCACTACTTGGGCTACCATTTAGACTAGTTGTTTTCATCTATATCTCCCTTATTTCTAGGTTTCCATTGTTATAAGTTTCAAGATGGTACTTATTTGCTACAATATTCCATCTTGTTTCCTTCCTTTGGGATGAGAATTCCTGCATTTCTATGCTGTCATTGGATTTATCGTTATTTTAAATATTTCTATCTCTTCTCCTTCTATAATGCACTCCCCATCTTCCCCCTCCTAAACATGGCTACTGTTTCCACTCCCTTATAGTTTATTCCATGATTTTGTATTCTCAATGTTCCCTCTATTCTACAACACAGGGTTATATGTTGCAAAGATGTGGACTACTGAAAAGCTTGGGTAAGCTCACACACTTGTCAAATAGCTAAAGCTTTGACCAACCAATAGCATTCTTGTTGAGGAGGTAAATCCCATCTGTGGACAAAGGCGATCCCACTAGCCTAGATTGGGTCTAACAACAATCAGATCACGCAAAGATGCAAGTTCCCAGTTACAAAAATACCAAGATTGTGACAAGTAGCCTACCTCAAATCCCACGCAATGGTCGTTGAAGAAAAGATGATGTTTCTCATCCCTCACTTGGCAGATCACAATCCTTCCATTCGACATGTTTGAATACCTGCACACATGCAAGGAAACAATGTCATACAACGTAAAATCTAAAGCATGTAACCATACATCATTCAGATAAGATGTAATTCATTGCATAAACACATGAATGGAACCATAATCAGAGTCGCTTATATTATAAATAACAAAGGAAAGATTACAACCAAATGCTCTGACACTATGATCTTCCTTCAGCGGGGTTGATAGCGGAGCACGTCTCAATAAATCCTGTCGAGAATCTGGACAAAGCTCTCTCTCTTCGGCTTGGCTCTCAATAATTGTCTAGCCATAGTTTCCTTCCTACAGGTTCAACTAGCTTGCTAATGGAGAAGGCAAGCTTTTATAGATGGAGGAAGGGGAGTTGGGATCCCTATAATCATGGGATAGGCCCTATCTCTAAGGAAGCTTCCATGATAGGTGGAAAACCACTTCCTATTCATGGAGATCCAGAGCCAAACCACCCAACTCCTTTTGATGACTCATTCAGGAGTTTGTTAGAATTAAAATTCCGCCATTTATTTTTAGAAAACATCCCTTATTATGCTTGGTGCCAGTGAGACACTGAGACAGAGTGCTAGCTGGTGCACCCTCTATGGTGGATTTCCCCCATTAGCGCGAGGGTTGAACTGGCTAGTCACGCTAAGGAAAAAAGATATATTTTTACGGTTTCTTAGAGGAAACTTTCTTCAGGGAAATGCTTGTCCTTATGAAAGGGGATGCCATGAAAGTGGTTTCAGGTCATGTCACTGCTCACAGGTCACGAGAATAGCCCTCCAATGTGTGGGACGAGGGATTGCAGGGACGGTGACAAAATACTGTGTAACAAATGCCCCCTAAAGCATGAGGCCCGAGAGAGAGGGAGGGGTGAAATGCTTTATGGGAAAGTGCCCAATTGAAAACACTGCCATCGAAAGACCTGCATACAAGTACAACTAATATCTCTGGCACATGATATGTGGTATGGGTGTAGCCATCCATAATAGAGCGTACAAAAATCGAGATCCAAGGTATGGGCGCAACCATCCAGTAAGAAGGATCAACAAGGAGACTCACGTATGGTCGCAACCATCCAATCAAATGAGTCATGTAACTAATCATGATAATCCACAAAAACCCACAGCCTGTATTTCATCAGACAAAACCCAGGGTCTTGTGCTCCATCTCGACCCGAATGGAGTACAAGTTAAGGCATGTGAATAAGTGAGCTGAAGTCGAACATGCAAGAACATCGTCTGATTACCAGCCAATAATGAAAGTCGTTAACAGATGCGAGAGGAACCACCAATAATGACGATGGCCCTCAAGGTAATTAAGGTACAATCCATGGAATGTGAGCAGTGAGCTGGCGTCAAACACCCACAGAATCATTTGATCAAAGGCCAATGATGAAAACCTTGTGTCGAATGTGAAGAACCTGCCATTTAGGCATGCAAGCTCCAAGGTACCTGAAAGGAGTCTCTAGACCAACTTCCTAGATAATGAGCTGAAGTCGACAGGAAGTGACCTTGATTGAAGGTGGGCCATATTGTCTACCACATCATTGACGTGAGACAAAGGAACATAATTTTTGTGAATCAGGATCAGTAGAGAATCAGAGGGAGGTTGAGAACCGCAGAGGCCAACTTCTCTTGAACATATTGGCAACACGACACTGGATTTGGCAGTATTTGACATCAAAGGATCTGAGGTCATGATGACATGGCAAAGAGCAGATGAGCAGTCAAAAGAGATTACCCAAACCAACAGAGGCAAGAAAAGAACAATATGAGATGTCCCCAACCCGACACGAATGCAGACAAGTGCCATGTTCAAGAGCGACATACTACCGACACAACGGTGATACTGGCTCCATTTTTCCCCACCATTTCTGGCGAGTACACCAATTATTTTTGGAAACAAGCTTGAAGGGGATAGTATATGCTTGCGATATAAGTTTGTCTTTCAGACAAATCCAACCTAGTACATTTAACGAGCCCTAGGGAGGAACTCGAGTATCGTCATTATGACGGAATCCGATGTCATCAGGTTTTAACGAGTCTGACAAAGGAAGAACTCAGCATCTTTTCATGTTTAGAGAGTTTGAAAAGACAATGAAAAAGAAAACTCCAACTGTCCCTTTTCATAGATAGCTCTTCATATCTGAAAAGGTAGAAAATTGTGTCTAAGAAAACCTCCTAGTCGCAATACGCTAGGGTATTCCTTTTTCGTAAATAATCTATCCCAACTCGAAAAAGGGGTAAACGTATGCTGGGTAGATGTCATTTCGCAGCCAATTTAATGAGATCAAAACGAAAAGCGACTCAGAAATCTTTTCATTTTTAGAGAGTTAGAAAAGAGCTGAAAGATGACTCCAGTAGTGACTTTTTCGTGTTTTTACCGAGTCTGAAAAAGTACAAAGTACAACTCGTGTCGTCGTTTTAGTCATGCGAAAACCTGTCGCTGCACAAAAAGTAAGTGTAAAACCCATTTTCTGAAGAGAACATGATAAAATGTTCGGAAAATAAGCTTCAAAAACTAATTTGATTTTGAAAATTTATAAATATGACCAAAATAGTAAAAACATATTTACTTTTTACTTTTTACCTCTTGTGCAGAGTAGTGAGATTTTTCTTTGTGATCTTGCGGTGACAATTGTGGATGATCCGGTGCATCATTCTGAGTCCCGTCTTTTCCAGGTAAAAGGCACTTCCATTAGCTACATTTTAATTCATGTTTCATAGCTTTCCATCGTGATTTGGAATCCCTAAGGGGGAAATTTGCAAATTTAGAGCTTCGGAGATTGGCGCGAGTATGAGGCACGGACCCGCACCAATTGAGTTCTTTTTTGCAAAGGGGTCGCACCAGCTGGCATTACTGTCAGCAAAACAGTTGCGCCAACTACGCAACCTCAATTTCCGCTTAAATTTTGCAAAAATTGAACTAATCGATTGAATTTTTGAATGCCCAAGGGATATTGTAAAGTTCTTATGACCATTTTGATGCAGGTATAAAGCCATAATGGTGATCGAGTGGAAAGAAAGGAAGCATAGTGAAGAGGATGAAATGGTAATGGAGAATGAGCAATGCATGAATCCTCTTCGGGATTGCGGATTAAAGAAATTCTTCTTGACACCATGTCTTAGGGCACAACCTGAATTGTTACAATACTTGGTAAGTATCTTGGATGAGAATGAAGAGAAGTTCAAGCTTCGAGATCAAGTGCACAAAGTAGAAGTGTCTGATGTCTACTTCATCACTGGATTGTCTTGTAGAGGTCCCGTCCCAATCATGACAGGTACTAGGCCTTCTGGCCAAAATATGTCGATGGTTATGGGAAGAGTGTGCCTAGGGGCACAAACAGGATGAGGTAGTGGCAAAGTTGACATTCACACTGTTCCTGATTTAGCACTCAGATTGGTGCTACATACCATCACGCAGGTCGTGGGATCACAGGCACCACATGAGGCTACTAAAACACAACTCCTTCTAGCGTCAGAATGCATGAACCCGACAATATTTGATTGCTCGAAAGCCATAACCATGAATATCAAATGGCAATTGACTAAATTTAAAAAAGACCAAACTAAAGCAGTTTGGGTATGGGTCTATCTTGGTATCATTCATCCTAGAAAGGCTACCTATCTTCCAGGGCCAAGGGGTGATAGTCGTAGATCCACCTTTGAGAGAGCCACAGATGGCTCGATGAGCAGCACTGATGCCCAGAGCAGGAGGAAGCTAGCAAATGTCATGGCGGCCCGAGTTCTTCAGATGGCTTTGGCGATAGTTGATCATCATAGAGGACTAGCCCTATGTTGGTACTGATTTCATAGGAGACCCATACCTTCCACTCCCAGAAGGGGAGGACTGGGATGAGGAGCTGGGTAAGACTCTTTTTGATTTCATGAATTTTATGTTTTTTTTTTGGGTATACATGCATGTTTTAACAATTGATCCTATATGTATGCAGATGTTGACCCAGAGAGGCCCGCTAGGATGTTGCAGATCGCGCGGAGGACCCCTCTCGCCTATGACCCTCAAGGTGAGGGGGTGAGGGGAACGAGTTGGTTCAGAACTTAGAGGGAATTGTCCGTGGGATTCCTAATTATGCTCGCCTAGTAGATGTCCCTATGGCTTATCAGAGGCACACTGTAGGGCTGCCTAGTCACCTTCATCGCTTACTGAGGTGATTGGTGCGGGCTATAACATGTTACCATGAGCACCATGCTGATTAGTTGCCTAGGCTTTTCATTTGCATATTTTTGAGAGACATATTGTCTCCAGATATTATTAAAACAAACATGTATATTTTTGGATTTTATGTGATGCACACAAATTGCAAACATTTCGACATATATATATATATATATATATATATATATATATATATATATATATATATATATATATATATATATATATGTATGTATCTATTTCTACATGGATCTTTTTCACATATGATGATGTTTTTACATGTTATGAAAATTTCTAATACAATATTATCTAATGCATTAGTTACATGATCTACATAACAAATGACCTAATGGAAAAGTTAAAAGTTCACAAAAATGCATCACGCCAACATATTTTATTTTACACAAGCTTAAAAGCACGAATTAAAACTATGCTTGAAGATGGGTTTCATTTTTTATGCAAGCTTAAAACACAAATGTAAACTATGCTTGAAATAAAAATAAAAATGGGCATGCCCCCCAGCATGGTGTCTCAATTTGAGGTACATGCCCCCCAAGCTTCAATCCATATGAAAGGCAGATAGAGTGAAGGTTCAAGTTATGAGATCAAGAGAAAGACTCAACTGGGATTTTACAAGATCTTATCAAAGACTCGAATTGAACAGGAAAGTGTTTCATTGTTTTAACGAGGTTGACACATTAAAAGAACTATCCTCATATGACCTTTTTTCATTTTTTTAACAAGGTTGATACAGAAGACAAACTATCCTTGGAACACCTTGTTTCATTATTTAACAAGCTTGACATAAGGAAACGAACTCTGCTCTGGACACCTTGTTTCATTTTTTAAGTAGCTTGACACAAGAAAACGAACTCTGCTCTGACGAGCTTGTTTCATTTTTTAAGGAGCTTGACACAAGAAAACGAACTCTGCTCCGACAAACTTCTTTCATTTTCTAGGGAGCTTGACACAAGCAGATGAACCATGCTTCGAACACCTTGTTTCATTTTTTAAGGAGCTTGACACAAGAAAATGAACTCTGCTCCAGACACCTTGTTTCATAGTTTAAGGAGCTTGACACAAGTAGATGAACCATGCTCTGGACACCTTGTTTCATGGTTTAAGGAGCTTGGCACAAGCAGATGAACCATGCTTCGGACACCTTGTTTCATTTTTTAAGGAGCTTGACACAAGAATATGAACCATGCTCCGACAAACCTCATCATAATGAATAAGAAGTCATAGCTTCCAAGGGTTGCCCGTCCGATGGAAGGAAAACATCTTGGAAGTCTGGACCCAATGCCCGTAGCACATGATGTACAATGACACTATCACTGAATATGGGCATAGTATAGGTAGCCACATAATTTACATGCGGCAGGGATGACACAACTGGCGGATAAAGATCTGGCAGAGAGGATGGTGGACTAGCTGCCATATTAGGACCAAAGAACGCAAGTCGATCAATAGTCACGATCTGACCTTTGTGTGGAAAACACATCACACGAAAGAGGGAAGAGAAAAGAGCACCCATGACATAAGTATAGTCACACCGCAAGAGTAAATTGAAATCCAAGGGGCCTGGAACAACCATCACGTCCATACAGACAGTTTTCTCTCCCAAAGTAACAAGCAACTTCGGAAGGATCCCTAACGGTTGACTAGTTCCTCTATTAAATGCCAAAAGATTCTGCGTAACAGGCACAAGCGGAGTCACCAATTTGTTGAGGAGGTAAATCCCCTCTGCGGACAGAGGTGATCCCACTATCCCAGATCTAGTCTAGCAATAATCAAATCATTCAATGATCTAAGTTCCTAGTTACAAAAAGACCAATATTGCGACAAGTAGCCTACCTCAAATCCCTCGCAGTGGTCGTTGAAGAAAAGATGATTTTTCCCATCCCTTGCTTGGAAGATCACGATCCTTCCGTTCGACACGTCCGAATACCTGCACACATGCAAGGAAACAACGACATACAACGTAAAATCTAAAGCATGTAACCATACATTAGTCAGAGAAGATGTAATTCATTTCATAAACACATGAATGGAACCATAATCAGAGTCGTTTATATCATAAATAACAAAGGAAAGATTGCAACCAAATGCTCTTATGCTATGATCTTCCTTTGATAGGGCTGACAGCGGAGCACGTCTCAAAAAAGCCTGTCGGGAATCTGGATAAATCTCTCTCTCTTTGGTTTTGCTCTCAATAGCTGTCTGGATATAGTTTCCTTCCTACAAGTTCAGCTAGCTTGCTAATGGAGAAGGCAAGCTTTTATAGATGGAGGAAGGGGAGTTGGGATCCCTATAATCATGGGATAGGCCCTATCTCTAAGGAAGCTTCCATGATAGGTGGAAAACCAATTCCTATTCATGGAGATCCGGAGCCAAACCACCCAAATCCTTTTGACGACTCATTCAGGAGTTTATTAGAATCAAAATTCTGTGATTTATTTTTAAAAAATCCCTTATTAAGCTTGGCGCGGGGGTTGAACTGGCTAGTCACGCCAAGGAAAAAATTCTAATTTTAGGGTTTTTTAGAGGAAAATTTCTTCAGGTAAATTCTTTTCCTTATGATATGGGATGCCATGAAAGTGGTTTCAGGTCATGTCATTGCTCACAGGTCATGGGAATATCCCTCCAATGTGCAGGACAAGGGATTGCAGGGACGGTTACAAAATACTATGTAACAATTCCCAAACATTACCAATAATTTAACCTAATACAATTGAGTTAGAGAGAGATATTATAGGAGAATGATGTTGTGTATAAAATACAATTATTAGTAGAGAAGTGGTGGTATGGGTCCATAACACTAGTCATACCCATGGAAAAAATTATTAATATATGCATATTATTGACCTTTATTAGAGAATAAAGGAATTGATGGGGAGATTATTTTTGGACGAAAATGAAGACAAGGACGAGGCTCTCCTAGTGTGGGATGATATACAACTTCCCATAAAATATTTGGACTAATGTTTGTAGTGATAAGATGATCAATTTTTCCTTACTCCTGAATTGAGTGGCTATCTAGATAAGGGGGAAATGCACATTGAAGTGGCCCCTTTTGACACTTCTCCTTCAACATAGGATGGTGTTACTATAATTTTTCTTGTGGGTTTTCCATTTATCTGGATATTATAGTTTCAAGTTAAATAGTATAAGTATTAGCACCATACTTTCAAAACCTTTTTTAGAACATTAAATTCCCATGTATGGCTTTTGAATAACTTAAGGTTTTACCACTAGTGTGGTTTCCCCAATTCCAAACCAAGGAAAACCTCGATGGTAAAATTTTATCTCTTTTGACATATCAAAAGAATATTCATTTTACCAAAAAATAAAGGAGATAAGAAAAATAGTAATGTGGATATATCTAAGATACAAAGGGAATTTAAAATAGGGGAGCATGTATTCTTTAAATTTGATCCAAAGAAGAGTTATTTGAAGTTTGGAATATGCATCAAGATAGTAATGATATTTATGTTTCATTCAAGATATTGGATAGAATAGAAATAGTTGTAGACATGCTTGCATTTTAAACCTCCATGAAACTGCATTATGTACTTCATTTTTCATTATTAGAAAAGTATGTGCATGCTCTTAACCATGTTATTGATTGGACTCTGAATTAGGATAAATCCAATGTCTACACTAAATAGGAAGCTCATAATGTTTAGGAATACAACCATATGGTAGGTAAAGGTCTAGTGGACCTAGTACATCCCTAAAGAAAAAACATGCAATATGGAGGATGAAATGTTGCAAGCATACCAACACACACATACATACATACATACATACATACATACATACATACATACATACATACATACATATATATATATATATATATATATATATATGTATGTATATATATATACATATGTATATATATGTATATATGTATATATATATATATATACATATATACATACATACACACACACACACACACACACACACACACACACACACACACATATATAAATATATATATAATGATGATGATTATTTGCACCAATAATGGTACAAAAATGTGGGGAGGGGAATGTAAAACCCCATATTCGATCCATATATTAACAATGCATATTTTTGTATACAATGAATGTCGAAGGGACAAGTGATGTATTATGTAAATATTGTACATTAATATAAATACATCATAAAAACACATGGAGAAGGAAAAAACATCTAGGGATAAAATTTCATGAGAGAGATATGAAAGGGAACTTATGGATTCAAGGAGGATAAAGAAAGTAATAATATTTTATTCCTAAAGTCAAAATTATTTCTCTTATTATCCTATGTACTTTGTCTCATATATAATTCTTTATTACTTTGGAACAAGTTTTGAAGATGATCATATTTGTTTTTTCGGAATACATCTGTTCAGTTGAATTTTTGCAAATATAACGCATGATTCTTTGTGGGTATTCATCGTTCCTCCTAGGAAAATCCTTGGTAGTGCTAATCATACCATGATTGTAACAAAATGTTGGAAATGGCTATTATAAGAGTTATGTAGAAATTTTCCCCGTGTATCTAAATACCATTGAGAAGCATGTTGGTTTCTTTAGAACCCGCGTGATTATTTGATATCATGAAATTATAACCCACAATTCTTCGTGGGTGTTCATCCTTCACCCAATGAAAATCATTGGGAGTTTCTATGCTACCATGATTGTGATAAAATGTGGGAAATGAATTTTATGAGAGTTATGTGAAAATTGTTTCCATGTATCTAAAGACCATAAAAGGGTTCTAATTGTATTTGGTAATTTTTATTGTGAGAAGGATTCCTATGATATATATTTTTTTAACTTCTTTTTGGCTCATGCATCCTATACCTATACTGAAATTGGACTAAGGGTGTCTAAGGAATACTTTTCGTTGCATTCATTTACGAAATATTTTCTTAAATACTTGTGATGTTTATTTTTTCTTTTGCTTTTTTCTGGTGTTTTTGCACATATTCAATTTTCAAAATAGGTAATAAAATTACAAATATATCAAGAAAAAGTATTCTTTGAATCAAAAGATGAATTGTAAAAATTTAAGAAGGATAAGACATTTGATATGAGTAATTTAATTAAAGGCAAAGTTGAAAAACCCTATTTGTAAAATATTATAAACGTGTAACGATATCCCTTCCAAAACAGTAAATATTCTCGAACTAAGGAAGGTGTTACCTTTTTTACCCAATCTCTGAGGCCTGTTATGAATACAGTATTACCAAAAGCCTCATTTTTGGAAACCTTAGTGAATTTAATTCTGATAGAAACATTATGAACAACTCATTGAAATATTTTCAGAGATATAAATTTTATCTTAATTTGTGTCCTACTTGAGAACGAGGCCCACATTATGTTGTGGCAACCAAGTTTTCACATTCTTACCTACTACAAGCTAATGAGTTATCAACTATGGGGGTAGGTGGTATCCCTATCATATGATTCCACAATTGGAACCATAGCCAAATTGGAAACCTTCCATCGACATTATTATTCATAAGTTGATAAAGTGTCAAAGTTTTGATAAAGGGTAATGGCCTAACCTCGACGTTCCTCAACTAGAACCTCCATCGAATCAAATCCTTGACATAAGGGGTTTCCTCCTTGCCTCCCTCTACTCTAACCTCAATTGGAAAAGGTCAAGGTATATGGAATGACATCAAAGACCCAGGTTTTTACTTCATTATACTAAGTGCTAGAGGTGGGGCCTACTGACCAAACCATCGCGATCTTGCATTATTGGCTATAAACTCCACAAAATTCCTCCACAAGTTGAATGACCCAGTGGGTTTAACTTTCTCCATAGAGAAATACACTAAAACTCTTCCATTGTTCCAATGGCACAATGGTCTAGTGTAGGGACCACATGGCACAGTTCTACCAGGTTGATTTCCACTAGCATACTAACTCCCTTTCCTTCTTGGACACATATATTTTATGGTCAATGTTTGATGGTCGATATTGTCACATTGACATCACGCCTTCCACACAAGGTTCATAAAACTACCCAAGGTCTGACATTCTGATGAAGGTTCATAAAATTTCCTAGGGCTTGATAGTCTGATGGGGCCCACAAGTCATAATTTTGATGGGTCAAGGCTCTTTCATCGATCTCTCAGTGTTTTGACCAACTATATATATATATATATATATATATATATATATATATAGAGAGAGAGAGAGAGAGAGAGAGAGAGAGAGAGAGAGATAACTCCACCTTGTTGATCCTAACAACCATTCAAACACCACTATTCGGGGTTCTGCAAAATAAGGGGATGACCACCCCAAAACCTAATTTATCTACGTATTGAAGCTCATGTCCCTAGGAATTCGAACCTCAAATTTCTGTGATTTATATGGATAAGAGAGGGAAACGGCCAAGATTCCAAATTCCTACAAGCTTGTCCAAAGGGTCTGGAGCTATGAAATTTGAATTACTGAAGCAGAATGAGAGGAAGGACATAATCAAAGGAACAAAATACACCTAATACATAATATGAGAAATGACATGGCTCTAAAGATAAATTCACACAGACTATATCAAAGGAGAAGCATATAAATAAACTTAGCTCTACTACCCAGTGTCAGGATAATTAAACACATCCTTAGAACATATATTATCTATTAATTACATAAAAATGGAACACTTAGAAATGCATGACTGCACAAAGAAAGTTGCATATTGTCATTAAACACATCATTAGAACATATATTATCTATTAATTACATAAATACAGAACACTTAGAATTGCACGACTGCACAAGGAAAGTTTCAAATTATCATTAGGCACCGCAACCCACCAAGATGTTGTATTATTTAATTAGTAAGCTATTATGCATATTATGAACATGGTAGTGAACTACCAAGTTCTAGTATTCATTTCGTTGTTGTTTAAAATATACTACTCTAACATAAAGAACTCAAATTATTAGTAAGATGAACAAAGAAGAGTGGCATTTAAGCTTGAAATTTATAATCTTCTTATCAAATAAAAAAATAAGAGAATAAGTTATTAAATAATCTAGTATAAAAGCAAAAAAAAAAAAACAACTCTATCTCTTTTAAAGTGAAATATTTAATCATTGAAATTCCAAAATTAATAGATAAAAGTACTAATATAATTCTTAATTCTATTTCAACATTATTAAATCTTTGTTTTGTATTTTTTTTCATATTTATAAAGCTAAAAAAAATACAAAAATACAAAAACATAACATTAAATTACAAAGAGTAATCTAAATAATAATTAAAACGAGAAAAAAACATCACAATCACAATTAACAAGTAAATAATTAAATATGATGAGTAATAATGAAAACAAAAGACAAAAGAATGAACATCGGCAAGAATAAATGAAATAACCTCCAGAGAGAATATATATATATATATATATATATATATATATATATATATAAATATATATATATATATATATATTAATTATTTGCAACGATTGAAGAATTAGTTATTTTATTTTTTATTTATAGAATATACATCTAAAATTTATATTATGCTTCTAAGACATACAGAGGAAGCATATCCAACAATTAATAATTTACAAGAAAATAAATTAGTATACGTATATAAATGGTATAAACAAAATAGAAACGAAATAGAAATAAAGAAAACCGAATGCGACAGGTTTTGGAGCAGTAAAGAGCCCTTTTATTTGTTGAATAAAGTTATCGACAACTACTGTCAACCACTAAAGTGTGTCACTTATAGTGGCATGTAAGAAAAAATTCCATGGTGTGAAGAAACTTTTTAGAGTCGGAAATATAGAACGAGTGAAGCAAGCTGGTCAAAAACACCAATATTGTCACTAACAAAATCAAAATAGTATCAATGTGGAAGAATACAAGTCTTCAAGGATCTGCATATGGGTAAGTCAGTGCACTAAAAATCAAAGCAGGAGAAAGAAAAAGAAAATAAAGCGACAAGTGTGATAATTTTTTCTTTCAATCAAGAGCCTCTACATAAGCGAGTCAAAGTCAAATCAAGCAAGACCTAGTAAGGATATGTGTGGGACGTATTTTTTGTTTTCCTACTTTCTTGCATTTATATGATCATTATTATGTCGGTGATAATAAACGCATGAATATGTTCTCTTTATTACCACTGATTCATTCAATATCAACTGAGGTACATTCAACTTATCCATTTTGGGTAATGATGATAAACATGAAGACAAAAAGCAAGATAGAAACATAAAATGAAGTTAATAAAAATTAAAATAATAAAAGGAAAAGAAGAAAAAAATAAGACACAGTAAACAAAACAAACTGTAATGAAATGAAATTAATAACTAAAATAATAAAATATTTAACATAAATGTAAAATCAATTATACTAAATCAGAGCTCAAAAATAGAAAGCAAACCAAAAAAAACGAAAATATTGTTTTTCTTGTTAACGTTATATATATATATATATATATATATATATATATATATATATATATATATATATATATATATATAACATACCAGATGTACTTATGCTTATATTGGGTGAAACTTAGTATAAAGGAATGCATCTTGGGAATTACATGCAAAATTCATGGTGTCGCAGGTAATACTAAGCAAGTAAGCGAATGTGGCAATGATGAAGGCTTTACAATAAGCAAAAATGTATTTATCGCCATCACACATGACCTGCCTAACAATAAGCATAGGCTTTTATACCATACTTGAAACATAAAACGATGTATCCAAATCAAAATCAAGACTTGCATGAAAAATGTTATCGACATTATTTTGAACATTCTTCTCATCATGAAGGAAGGAATTCATTCATGCATTAAACACTTTAAATTCAAATTTTTCATGTTTAACTATTTGAATTGACAAAACATCTCCAAAATAAAAACTAAAAACCTCCCTATTAAGATCATAAAAATATGATTCATCAAGCATATCAAAGATGTTATTTCATAAATACGATTCGACCTTTCATCTATATGATTATCGCAAATGAAATAATTCATAGGGTAAAGACGGTGAAAATTAGTTTGGAGGAGAAAATCATCAAATATAAAAGTCTGAAATAAGACTTCTTGATCAAATAAGCAAGGATTAGAAACAACCTCTTTGCATGAATTATGAGCCATATATTTTTGCTAGTAAATTCCCATTCATTCAAATTAAAATATTTTTTTTCTTGCTCCTTTAGTATCTTGCGTTTTCCTGCTTTCCTACATTTATCAGATCATTGATATGTCAATTATAATGAATGGATTAATATGTTCTCCTTCTTACCATTGATTTATTTAAGTTCAAATGAGGTAAATTAAACTTCTCCACTTTTGGTAATGACAATGAACATGAAAAAAAAAGTGAGATTGAAAAATAAAATGAAGCTAATGATAATTAAAAGAATTAAAGGCATTAAAGAAAAAGACGAAAAAATAATATGTGTGGAACAAATTGTAATGAAATGAAATTCAAATAATAATGAATTTATCATAAATGTCAAAGTAACTAAACTAAAACAGAGTTCAATAATAAAAGAAAATGAAAAAAATGAAAGAACATATTTTTTTAATATATATATATATATACATAATTATAACTTACTAAATATACTTATGCTTATATTTAGTGAAACATAGCATAAAGGAATGCATCTTAGAATTCGTTGTTTGGAAGGAAATAATAAATTCATGAATGTTCTTCCAACCAACAAGTGCATGTGGCAATGATGAAGGTGTGATAAGAAGCCAAAATTATTTTTCGCCATTATGCATGACTTACGAAGCAACAAGTGTAGGCATGTATACCGTACTTGAAACATAAAAAAATACATGTGAATCAAAATCATGATTCAGATGAAAATATTTATCTACGCTATTTTGAACATTCTTCTCATCATGAATGAAGGAATTCATGCATGCATGAGACACCTTAAATTCAATTTTTTCAAGTTCAACTCTCTTAATTGACGAAACATATCCAATATCAAATGTAAATCCCTCCTAGTTAAGAACATAAAAAGAAAATTCATCATGCATATCAAAGATGCAATTTTCCTAAACATGACTCAACCTTTCATTAGTATAGTTATCATAAAGGACATCATTCATAGAGTAAAGAAGGTCAAAATTAGTTTTAAGGTGATTCTCACATGTATAACTTTGATCACTTGTTTGGAGAATCCAATAATAATACAAAAAGGTCTAAAATAAGACTTCTTGATGAACTAAACAAGAATTAGAAATGACCTTTTTGGATGAATTATGACACATAGATTCATTGCTAGAAAATTCACATTCATTTGATGTAAAATAATTATTTTCTCACTCCTTTCTATAATGACTTATGGCCTTTAAAAATATATGAGATGTTAAAAGATCATGATGAGGTCTGCAAAAGTTACACCAAAGTTTAGAATACAAAGAGATGGGAAAATCATCAACTAATTTTTGAAAATTAGTTGATCCAACGACATTAGGATATGAAACCTTTGATTCTTTGAAAATTGTAAGAAAAAATAAATGAGAAGAAATATGAATGTCCTGAACTCCTACATATTTACAAAAATCAAGAAATTTGAGAACATGATCATAAGAATATTCTAAAGACTACCCTACAAAGGTAAGACAATTATGCCAAGGAAATTTATGAAACATGCCTTGAAAATAATTATGTATGTTTCAATTATAATCAAACAATTATAATGGGACAAAAAAAATAAACAACAATATTGCACACAAATAACACTAAGAATGACATTACGATCTCTAGTATGGCTGCCAAATGATGTTGATGTTTAAAATTGTACCGCTCTCACAACAATAACTCAAATTCTTGGTAGGTTGAACCAATAATAGTGGGATTGATCACCGAAATTTATAGCCCTCTTATCAAAGAAAAAAAAGAAAATAAAACAACTAAATAATCTACTGTAAATACATAAATGAAAGTAGACTATCTCTCTTAAGGTGAGATATTTAATCATTAAAATTCCAAAATTGATCGGTGAAACTACTAATATAAATATTAATTCTATTTTAACATTTTTTTCTGAGTAGGCTTAATTCTATTGAGCAATAATATGGTACAAGAAGAGATTACAATCAAGTGAGGCATGAAATGGGCCAACCGGAAATGATAAACTATCAACCTCAATCCCGAAGAGTGAACATAGAACAGAAAAAAGAGAAATGAAGCTAAACTAAGAGACAAATGAAGATGGGAGCAGGGTTTTACCCGGATTCGGCAGAATCCTCCAATCAGAGTTTTTTTCCTTTCTTTTTGTTGACCTTGACCCATCCCGGTTGTGGAAGATGGGCTAGAACCACTTGTAGACTGTTGTTGGCTGAAGGCGGAGTCTCCTTATCAGTGTCGGAATAATAGGACTCATGGTTACGTTTCTGAGAGGCTATAGTGACAAGGGGTTCCTTAGGGACCTCATGGGTGGGGTCCTTTGTCTGCTTTTCCTACTCCATTTCTGCATCATTCTCCTCCTCATCTGAGCAGGAGAGTTCATCGTCATCTACGGGAGGCGGATAACAAGGTATCCATATTTTGGGTTTATATTTGGGGAGGTTTTGCTTCTTTCTGGCAAGGAACATAGGGCAGGTGTTCTAAAGGTGCTCGGTTTGGTAACAGTGATGGCATTGGAAGGCCGTGTTCTCATAATATAGTATATGTTTCCACAGGAAGACTCCGATCTTGAGATTGATTTGGTTAGGCAACCCTTTGCTAATATCTGCTTCAACACAAATTCTTCCATGCATGTACAGCCCCTGGTACTCTCGATAGGGATCTGTAGTTAGATAATGGCCCAAGGTGTTTCCTATGCCTTGAAGGATGAAAGGGTACCATAAGTGAGAAGGTAAGTTGGGAAGCCTAACCCGGAATGGAATCTTGGTGATTATTGTTGTAGAGGGATCGAAATCTAGGGACCAAGGTGTAAGGAATAACCCTATTTGTCTCCAAAACCATCAACCCCCATATACAGCCTTCTGGTAGTCCTTACCGTGATAAAAAACTACAATAAAGAAGCCCTTTGCGCAGAAGATAACGGTGTAGTTGTGGGTCCATTTGGCGTAGATCCAGTCGTAAATATCCTTTGTTTTAGGCCATAGTCCATTAAATCTACAAATGATGGCTGCTTCTGCATATTTTTGAAGTTGTTCTACTAGCTCTGATTGGGAGATCTCTATGGAGGGCACATCCTCCAGCTTGTCAACTAGAAAAGGCTTCAGACCTAGAGGGGTTTGAGCTTCTTTCTTAGGCTATGCATGCACAACATCCTTATAGGAGTAAGCTGGTGCAGATGAAGAGTGCCCCGCATCTCCCCCTCTCAAACGAATTGTAAAAACTATAGAAGCATATGAAAGGGGAAGGGAGGCATAGAGTTGTTTACCTCCATATAAGAATCTTTTAAGATCTAAGGGAATCCCCAGATGGCAGTCCATGGGGAGCAGGAGATTCTTAATTGTGTCTATTGAACGGACCCATAGCATCATAGTTCTGTCTGTGAGGTGCGAAATCTGCATTTGAAAGGCAGAAGAAGGTATATTTAGGGAACCCGGGCTGCCAAGATGTGTTGTAGAGCCTAGATCCAGGAGACTCGGGCTCAGATATTTTCTCTCCAAGGTATCACACCATATCCAGTCCTCGCTCAGAATATTTGAAGGTTCGGGGATCATTTGTTCTCCTCTTTCCAGGAGGCTGGTGTTGTGTTGGCGAGGGGAGGTCTAAAGCAGGAGATCTTCATGCGTAACAGCTCTCGCAAGGCTCCATATCCATGGGGACATATCATTTTCTGTTAGGAGGCTGCACGCAGGAATGATTGTAGGAGCTATCGATGGCGGCAACTAGGAAGGAGTTCTCTGGATGCTGTGATCCGCAGATCCAAGTGAGGTCTTGACGGCGACGGATGCTGAGTGTAGGTTCACCATGACAGGGGCTCTAGGGTTTTTCTTTGCTCGTGAAAATTATTTTAACATTATTAAATCCGTATTTAATATATATTTTTAATTTATGCAGCTAAAATAAAAGAAATAAAAAAAAAATTAAAACAAAAATCCAAAAACATAAGATTAAAATATAAGGAATAATTTAAATAATAATTAAAACAAAAGATAAGAGAAGAAACATCACATAGAATCAATGAAATAACTTAAAGAAATGATATATATTGTTTATAGGTTTAAAGAAATAATATATTTATTGTGTATAGGTTTAAAGTATTAGTTCTTTTTATTTATTTATTTTATTTGCTATATTGTTTTTTATTTTAAAATATTAAAAGATGAAACTTTTAACATATTACAAAATTAAATAAACAATCAAATTTTTATTTATATATAGAATATATGAAGGAATTAATATTTAATTCATAATAAAATAAATAAAATAATATGTATCAGTGAAATATTATTATATCAAAGAAATATTTAGGTGACACTTTGGTGCAAAAACTGGAAATTATTTTGAACTAGATGGCTTCCTTCTTTTTTATAGAGTTTGTTGATGTTGATTGATCGTGTGGATTGTTTTGGATACTTAAATGGATATTTCCTTAAACGTTTATCTTACCAAAATCAATTTCATTTTCTTTATAAGCGTGAAAATTTTTTCAAAAGGATGGAGGAGGTAGATAATGTATTCAAGCCATAGATTTCAATTTTTTAATATTTTTTTATTTGTGATAACATGCAATGACATGAGAGAAAGCATGATTTTTTGAAAGGAATGCCACCTTATAACATTTGGAAATATTTGATGACTTTTCAAAAAATGTTAAAAAGAAGGTAAACATTTTCTCTTTCAAACCTCGTCCACTCTTGAGATTAGTGATTAAATGTGGGACCAAAGCGTGACACTTTATTATTTTTCATTTTTTGGAGAAAAATGACATGGATGGAATGAAGGATTTAATAACCATAAGACGAGAACCATATCAACCACAATGTCAACTTTGACAACATCAACAAAAACTTTGAAAAGTGTATTTTTAACATCATTGAGTGCCCTTTTTGAACATGAACAGAACCTACGATATATTTTAATATGCCCATGACTCATTATGAAATTTGAGCAAAAATGGAGTGTTGAATCTAAATGCTTGAGGTGAGATATTTTAATCAAGAAAGAAAAACAATGTTGGCAAAAAACGTTATCAACACATTTCAACCATTGACAGTTAAGATAGATTGTTAAGTATGAATGTAATAGTGAAACTCATACATTCAATCATTAACAAAAAAACTTTGCATTTGCCAAACACAACATAGATTACTATATTCCATAAAGGACATTTACCTAATAATTTATACTTATATGAGTATGTTAAGGACGTTGGAAACTTAAGGATGGACTGCTATGAAACCATCTCACAAAATAATAGAAAAGATAAATCAACGACTTAGAAATTAGCCTCTTTGAGAGTGAAACCTTCTTTAGATTACATAAATGAACAATTCTTGGATTATACAAATGAAAAAACCTCCTTCATATATAAGAGTCCAAGGGGTCACAATATAATCCTAGCCGACATAACAATAACAATGTAAGGGCATAGTAATAACAATAGTGGGCTTTTATGGGGGCACAATAATAACAATATGGGGACTAAATGGGTACAACAATAAAAATAAGGGGGCTACACTAACAATAACAATATGGGGATACACTAGTATTATAGGAACCTAGCATGCCCCTTCAAAAAAGTGTTGTCCTCAATGCTTGAGTAGTTCTTGATGCTTTTGTATAAAATTTTGATCCTCCCATGTCGAATATTCAGCAGGTAAGTTCTTCCACTTCAAATATACCCTCAAATTGATCGAATTCATAGCTGTCGAGTTCTTGTTTACATGACTAATTCAGGTTCCAATATGATTTTTTCTTCTTCGTCAATTTTATTAAATATTGTTTGAACTGGGAGCTTGTCACTTATAACCTTCTTTAAGCATGAAACATGGAAATTTGGGTTCACTCAAGAAGATGCACGAAGATCCAATTTGTATGCCATTGTACCAATATTTTGCAACACTTTGTAAGGACCATAATACTTTGGTGAAAATTTATTATCCTTCTTAGCTTGCTTGAGGGACATTTGTTTGTATGGTTGTAGCACTAAAAATACCCAGTCGCCTACATCAAAAATTATTTCGCTTCGATGTTTATATGCCCATTGTTTCATTTGATTCCACGCCATGGTGAGGTTATCCTTTAAGAGTTGAAGAACTTGTTGTTGGTGCCCGATCTGATCTTCCACTTCTTGAACCTTAGAATTTTCTATTAAATATGATGTGATGGAGGGTGGATGATATCTATAAAGTGGCATAAATAGGGTCATTTTTGCTGCAGTATGGAAGGAATTTTTATACCACCATTCATCCAGAGTTAAACACTTGACCCATTGTGTCCATTTATTAGATACAAAGAAACTAAGATATCCTTCCAAACATTTTTTCACTATCTCTATTTTCCCATCAGATTGAGGATGATATGATGAGCTATGAGCTAATTGAGTACCCAAACAAGAAAATAATTCCTTTTGAAATTTTCCTATAAAAATGGGATCTTTTTCACTTACAATAATCTTTGGGTTTCCATGTAGCTTTTGAATTGTTTCCGTAAATGAGATAGAAATTGTACTAGTTTTAAATGGCTGAGATAATGTGCATACTTGGTAAGTCTATCAACTGTCACCATAATGATAGTATTTTCTTTGTACTTGGGTAAACCTATGATAAAATCCATTGAAACCTCCCCCCAACGTTCACTTGGAATGGATAAAGGTTGTAACAGACCTGGGGTCTTAATTGTGTCAACATTATTTTGTTGGCAAACCAAACATTCTACCAAAAACGTTTGAATATCAGATTTAAGGTCATCTCAAAAAGTTCCTTCTTGACCATGTGGTAATTTTTTTAAAATCCTGAGTGTCGTCCTAAGGGAGAGGTGTGTAATTCCAAAAGGATATTTTGTTTGAGTTGGGCATTCTTAAAAATATATAAGTGATCTTTGTACCATAATGAATCATCTTTCCAGATAAATGTTTCAGATGTATTGGGATCTTGCTACAACTTTTTAATGAGATTCCACACCTCTTCATCATTTTTCCATTCATACCTTGCCTCAGTTATCCACTCAAGTTGGATAATAGAAATGGAACAAATAAATGCTCACACATTCTCATCCCTTCTTGAGAGTGTATCTGCAACAACATTTTGATTCTATTTTTTGTAGATGATTTCAAATTCATAACCCAACATCTTTCTGACCCATTTTTGCTACTATTTTGAAGATAATATTTGTTCCAAAAATTATTTAAGACTATCATGATCTATTTTTACCTTGAAGTGTATTCCCATTAGGTAAGTTCGTCATTGCTTTATTGCAAGTAATATTTCCAACATTTCCTTCTCATAAATAGGTTTCAGTAAATACTTTCATTTTATTGGATGAATTTCAAAAGAAATGGGTCGTCCTTCTTGCATTAAAACCACACCAGTTCCATTTATTAAGGTATCACATTCCACAATAAAGGTTTTTGTGAATTCTGACATAGCTAAGACCGGTGATTGGAGAATTATCTCTTTAAGATGTTCAAAGGCCTTAGTTTCTTCTGGAGTCCAAGAAAATTCATACTTCTTTAGTAATGACATTAAAGGTGTCGATATTCTCCCATAATTCTTAACAAACTTGCGATAATACCCTGTTAACCCCAGAAATCCTCGAAGATTCTTTATGGTTGTAGTTATTTTCCATTCCTTAACGCATTTAATTTTGTTAGTGTCTACCTTAACTCCCTCATGAGATACAATATGACCCAAATATTGCACCTCTTATACTCGAAAGAAACATTTGGAGGATTTTTTCATATAATTGTTTCTCCTCCAATAGTTTTAGCACCATGTCAACATGTTGAACATGATCCTTCCAAGAATTTTTGGATATTGGTATATCCTCAAAGAATACTAACACAAATTTTCTAAGGAAGGGTTTGAAAATGGAATTCATAAAACCTTCAAATTTGGAAGGTGAATTAGTAAGGCCAAAAGGAATGACCAAAAATTCATAATGACCCTCATGAGTTCTTAATGTTGTTTTCAGAATATCTTCAGTCTTCATTCTTATTTGATGACATCCAGAACGAAAATCCATCTTGGTGAAGTAAATTGCTCCATGTAATTCATCCAATAATTCATCAATGATGGTGATGAGAAATTTATCTTTAATGGTAAGATTTTTGAGCTCCCTGTAATCAGGACATATACACCATGATCCATCCTTCTTATGCCCCAATACTACTAGAGCAGAGAAAGAAATTTTACTAGGTTGAATTATACCAACCTCTAGCATTTCTGCGACCATACGTTCAATGTCACTCTTTTGAGCATAAAGATACTTGTAAGGCCTAATGTTTGGAGGAAAAATTCCTGGAATCATATGAATAACATGATCATGATCCTGAATATATGGTAGTCCTTTGGTAGAATCAAAAACCTTTGAATGATTTCCCAATATTTTTTTGAAATCTCAAGAAATAAATTATTTCGATGTTTGAACATGTTTTCAACATAATTGTGCAATTACACCTCGTTTTTCTTTCTTCAGAAAATTTGTCATGACATTAGAGCTTATTATATTTCCTCGCTTCGCTATGATAACCGTAATTCAACTTCCTTTCCTTCTGAAAAAACATTTCAAGAAAATTTCTTGAAAATTAACATATACCATTCCCAAATATTGTAACCATTGTACTCCTAGTACAACATCTACACCACCCATTGGGATGGAGAGCATTGTACTCTTCAATACATATTCCCGCATGGTTGGTTTGATATTATGGAACTTTCCATAGAAATTTAAAGTTTCTCCATTTGAAACCATCACTTGACACTCTGGTGTTAGGTATAGGAAGAAATTCGATTCCGTGGCTACCTTACAATGAATAAAACTATCGGTACTACCTAAATCAATCAACACTATTAAATTTTTCTTCTTGATATGTCCTTCTATTTTGAGAGTTTGAGGAGTGGTAATTCCTGCCAATGCAGTACAGAATATGGTCAGATTCATTTCTTCTTACTCTAGGGTTGGTTCCTGGTGTATTTCCTCTCATTTTTATGTTTCTTGTTCCTTTTCTTCCTCCTCTTCACAATCTATGTAAAATAATTTCTTCTCAGCACACTTATGACCTTTAGTGTATTTTCTATCACAAATGTAACAAATCTCTATTGTTATTTTTTCTTCTAACTGTTGTGGTGTCAACCTTGTAGGTTGTGGAAGTATAGGAGTAGAAACACTTCCATATTTATATTTGTGAGTGGTATGCTTCCTTGTCACCATAATTTTACTTTCAAGTTTTATTTCCAACCTGAATGCCTTCTCTAATGAATCAGGTTCCCAAAGGTGAAACTCATGTTGGATGTTATCCTTTAAAGTCCCGATGAAGACATCAATCTCATGTTCCTCTGGAATATCAGTTACCCTTATATTCAATTTTTGGATTTCCTCAATGTGATCCACCATTGAACCCTTTTGTTTGAGATTTATAAATTTTCTAAAGAAGGTGTTTCTCTTGGTATCCTTACAATGTGCTATCATTTCCTCCATAAAAATTGACCAAGTGAAATTTTTTTAGAAGATAAAAGACATCGATACCATAAAAATGTATTTTTTTCTAAATATAAAGTTTCAATGCATACCTTTTCTGTGTTTTTCACATTATGGAGATCAAAATATTTCTCCATATATAGTGTCCATGTTACCAGATCCTTGTCATCAAACTTCCTAATATCAATCTTTGAAATATGGTGGGTCTTAAATCCAACATTAGAGTCTATGAAATCATGATTAACATTTTTTTTCTCTCATCATGAGTTTCATATACTACTGTTTCACCATCAGGAATCATTTCTTGTAGCAGATTTTTCAAACCTTCCTTCAAAATTTCCATGTCTTCTTTTAGACCATTCTTCATGTCTTGCATGTTGCCTTTTAGTTTTTCTTCTATACCATCAATCTTAGCTTTGATACCATCAATAAATCCATGTCTTTCTTCAAACCATCCATCGTAGCTTCCATGTCATTTTTTGTTACTTGCAAGAGAGAAATTTGTTGCACTTGGTCTCGTAATTTTGATATATCATGTTGCACTTCTTCCTCTTCAAGAGCCATAGTAGAGCCTGATTAGGTCTTAATGGGCATGGAATTATTTTTGGGGGGGAATTTTATAACCCAATACTGATATATATGCTTTAATATTTCATTGGAATCACTTCGAACTTATTTTTCAAACAAGACTTATGCAATTTAAAAAAAAAACAATGCACACCTTTTTCTTGCTTTTGAGGAGCTAGATATTGAAACTAATGTATCTCTGTAATTTCAGATCCCTAATATTTTATCTTCAGTCTTGTAGTAGCCCTCTGAGTCTTATTTCCAATTCCTTAGGTCGGACCTAATTTGTATTCTTCAAGATAAAGTTGTGCCCAATCTCCCACAATGGCCTAATTATGGACTAGTTCAATAGAGAAAAATTTTATGGCATGCCACGTGTGACTGTTTTAACCTTTAGCTCTGAAATTGATATAAAAGAAACTAAATTCTATGAAACTCCATCTACTCTTTATAGAATTCCAATCCGATGTCTGAAATGAAAGTTATGATTATTTTTCCTTGGCCACTTGTTTGAGATGATATTCTGGAGCCTAAAAAATGCTAAATTCCTCATATCATATCTATGAAAATATAGAGAAACAATATCTAGAATCTTTAGATGAAGTTCCTCAGGATTTCATCTCAAATGGGTTTTCTTTTAGCTTCTGAACCTTTGTAGAAAAATGATATAGTGAAAATTCCAAGATGACTTTTTTGCAGGAGTGAAACCCTAGAATCCAAAGCACTAATACCAAATGTTATGAAACTAGCTCACAAAATAGAAGAAAAGATAGATCAATGACTTAGAAAACAGCCTCTTCGAGGGGGAAACCTCATTTACATTACATAAATGAACAATTTGTCGATGATACAAATGAAAAAACCTCCTTTCGATATATATATATACATATATATATATATATATATATATATATAGATAGATAGATAGATAGATAGATAGATAGATATATATATATATATATATATATATATATATATATATATCTATCTATCTATATATATATATATATATATATATATATATATATATATATATATATATATATATATATATGTCACAATATAATCCTAGCCAACATAAAAATAACAATGCAAGGGCACACCAATAACAATATTGGGCTTCTATGGGGCACTATAATAACAATATGGGGACTACATGGGCACAACAGTAAGAATAAGGGGGTTACACTAAAAATAAAAATAAGGGGATACACTAGTATTACAAGGACCTAGTAGGGAACCCCACTCTCTACCGAACAATAGGTCATCTAAATTTAAACTTTCTTATAGTTGACCATCCCTAAGCTGGATCAACACTCTAAGGCTTTTCTTTCTCATGTATGTCACATTCGGAAGGCTTATATAGACACTCAAGAGGTGGAGTTCATGATTCTAGTGGTTATCAACTACTCTTTAGTAGTAACACCAAAATGACCGACTCTTTATCTAACCTCATTCACAAGCTTCGCCCAAATTTTACAGTAGTTCAAATCAAACACAAGGCTAAAAAATAACCTCCATAATTTCTATGTCTTCCACATTCATTTCTACACAACTCCACTCTCATCCTTAGGTATCCTTTTTTATCCAGTGACAATGATTAAGGTAGAAAGATCATGCCTCCTACCAATGACTAACCCAAGACCAAAAATATCATTTGATGAACAATAACCCTCCCTCCTTGTGACCTTTCTTTTCTCCCCAAAATTCTTCTTCCAATATCCTCTTTTTCCAAAGGTAGATTTCCCTAGCCTTGATCTATGAGTGGGTTAGGATGGGTGCATTCCTTTACATATATTGCACAATTCCATATCTTCAATTTTCTATCAATGTAGTTGGTGAATAGGTTAACGGGGGTTCTAGGATATTAATATGGGATGGCTCAAGGTTGCTCATAGCATGCAACCAATTTTCGTCCCATCATATCTCATAAACAATTTGTTTGAAATTATATTTCTCAATTTGCGATTAAATATCTACCTATTAAATTTAGGTTGGGTTCATGGCCTTAAAGGCACACAAGCAGGCAAGCGTCCCCCACACAATGGATCGATAATGTAGTCCTTCCTTTATTCAGTAGTTAATTAGTTTTAAATATTTTTTTTTTTAATCTTAATTAGTGTGTTCTCCATTTATGGCTCTCCATGCTATTAGTGTAGTCATAATCTCATATTACATATTTAGGGGAAATGTGAGGGATGTTACAAACCCCACCCCTTAAAGTAAGAATTTCCTTGGTGTTCTTGTTAAAAAGAGAAAAAAAAAAAAAAAAAAATCTTGGTAATTACAACTCTTAGATCAACGACATCTTCCATTTCCTAAGTTACCATTTCAAGCTATGTCATTCATTACCCATGTTCTACTCACATCTAGAGCATATGAAATTCCAACGCATTACATTCTAGAAGTTAATTTCTCCATATGGAATCCACTAGGAAAAAATTTATACCATTGTCTTCTTAGACACACCCCATGCATTGGGTTCCATTGTCACCAAAATGGCCTATTTATTAGAGTCTTCAACTCTATTATGCTCTTGTTACGTTACTCTAATTTCACCTTATATTCAAAATCATCTCTCCTTGTTTGATAGTTAATTAGCCCACCTACATCCCAAGCATATCCTTCTTATGTGATTAATAATAATAAATTTAAATAAAATTAAGTCGAAATATCCATAATTAATTATTTAAAATGATACTTATCTTTGTGGTTATTCTTAGCCTCCTTTGCCTCCATAGGTAACAAGTTCAACTCACTATCTAAATTAAACAATACCTCTTGTGCTCACACTTCAATGAGCATGTGATGAATTTATTCTCCATTAGTTACTCACACTTCTCAGCCTAGGCCACCCCGATTCTGATAATTCTACACATTTGCGGGTTTTCCTACATCGGATCCCATTAGCTACTCGCTCTTTCAAGCACAAGATGTTGAGAAATTTAACTAGTTTCGGTCTTCATAATTGTTGCACTCATTTCAATATGTATTCTATTTAACAAAAAAGAAAATAAAATGAAAATTTATTATTATTAAAGCATGGGTCTCATGCTCATTATTGATGGTATTTTAGGTAAAATAATGTTCTTTGTGCTTTTAGGGTTTTTTAGGTCTTAGGAATTATTATCTTGAGTCAAAGGAGTCAAAATCATGTTTATAATACCCTTCATACAATTTGTGATTGCAAAAATAATTATTTTTTAGTCTAGAAAGTCCTAGAAGCTCCAAAAGTACAATTCAACCCTTGGGACATCAAGTCATCCTAAATGAGGGAATTCAACCCCTTGCATGAGAGGAAATAAGATTTATGAATTTTGGAGGGAAAGGAAGAAAGCTACTTATTTAATTGTATTTTTGGCTTATCTCCTTATAGGTTTACGTAAATTTCAAATGTATACACTCATTGGATGCACAATTAAATTACACATGCAACGAGTACCCATTATACGTAATTTTGAGAAGACCCACAGTGATAACAATTGAAGATACATTAAAAAACGTGTTGAACACGAATTTTTAGTGTATATCCAATTTTATCAATGTTAGTATTCTCCAAAGTATGCATGAAGGATACCCATTAGATGTATAATTTAATTATGCATCCAACGAGTGTATACACTTGAAATTTTAGTAAACCTATAAGGGGATAACCTAAAAATACAATTAAAAAAAGTATTTTTTCTTCTATTCCCTTCAAAATATTTACATGTACCTCTTTTTAAATTTAAAGGATTCTGATTGGTTTACATATTCTGACATGTAAATTACTTCAAACTTTCATGGGCACTTTTAGGCTAAAATTTACTCTAATGAGAAGGTTATATAAATGAGTGGTTCAACCTCATTTGAGACAAAATCACTCCACAAGTTTGACATATCGATAAAGAGATCGATTTGTAACTGTTAAGCTAGAAGAAGAAGAGAAACTGTCTAAGAGAAGAAAGAAGGATGACATTTCTTGGTTTGGCCTCTATCTCTCCCACACGTGTGAAGTTCTAGGGTTTATGATGCTTCAAAAGGAGGACAAAATTGCAGGTCTGACTTGTAGTAGGATGAAGTGAAAAATCTTGTAGATGGAAAGGAGAAAACCATATATTGACCTCGTTGAACTTAGGAGAGTTTTCTTACTCTAGAGGAGGTTGGATTAGGATTTCTAGAAGAAGCTGCAAGGCTGATATTGCAGTGTCAAAGTTACAAGTTGAGTTTCATTATTGAAGTAGGGAGGTCGAAGTTGTAGTATTGAAGATGGTTGGTGTAGAATCAAGGAATGTGTTGAGGAAGGGTTGACTTGGTACTAGGAGAATGAATTGATCTAGGATTTCAGTCTTTCTATCCCATTTGAAACATATTCTAAGAAGAGAAGAGTTTCTAGGTTTTCCCCTTGAAGGGTTTTTTCTTGGGCTAGAGCCTAATACATGTGTCCTTTATTGTTTCATTTTATATTCTTGATGTTTGTTTGATGAAATATATAACTAAAAGAACACAAGAAAGATATTAGTTCACAAGGAAATATTAAGGTTAAGGAAAATAAGGCTAATAAGCTACCACTATCAATTTCCTTAACATGGTATTAGAGTTAAGGTGAACAAGGAAGGCAACTAAATGGGAAGTAGAAGGGATTACTTATCAAGGGGAAGGGGAAAAAGAAACTCTCAATAAAATACTAAAGAATCATTCTACGAGAATGATTTAAGACTCGCCTATAAGTACGATTTATACATTGAAGGACATCAAGTCTACATCAAGCTCGCATCTAAGGAAAAATCTAAAATTAAGACTTCAATAAGATTGTTTATCTCTCTCTCTAGAAGAAGATATAATTGGATGGCATCTTTGAAGAAGGCATCAAGGATCTTGGAAGATTTTTTTGGAAGAATCCCAAGACACATCTCTCAAAGACTTTGTTGAAGACTCTTTAAAAATATTGATGGCATCAAAGAAGGTAGAAGACACCATCTAGGAGAATATTGATCTCAAGTAAGTAGCATATTATTACATCATTCTTGAAGCTTCAAGTCATATGGGTTATTTCTGTGAGGAGATAAATAAGCTCATTGGGCTGTTGGGCCAATTTACTTGGTAAACTAACACAAGTATTCAATTATCAATCCAAGTTTGTAAACTTGTAAGCATGTCCAAAATATATGGATATCATATGTATTCAATATTTTTAGAATACAAATTATTTAAATTAAAGGAAATTCATATTACAAATATAAAATCTAACTAAGTAATTTCAGATTCAATATTTAATAAATGAGGGAAGAGGCTCCTAACTTCGGAGATCCTATTTTACCTTCCCCACAATACTACTTTTAAGAATAGAAACCAATTAACTGATGGAAAATAGCTTATGATACATAAAGAGTAATAGAAGAGGCTCCTAACTGAGGAGGTCCATGTTGCCATTTTTCACAATTTCATTCATCATTGCTACTATTGTATTTAAGACTAGAAATTCAAAAAATAGATTTAAACAATGAAAAAAAGATGAATTTTAGTTATTTTTCTTATATCAGATAGAAGGAGAGAATAATTTAACACTGGGTTTTACCTTCATATGGAGATAATAATTAAACCTAGATTCATTAACAAGCATAAGTAAATAACTCAACAAGGAAAAGAAAGATGAATTCTAGTTATTGTTCTTGGACCAAATAGAAGGAGAGTTTAAGTTAAACACTTGTTTGTCCCTTCATATGCAGATTAAAATTAGACCAAGATTCATTGATATAAAATATAACAAATCATGATTCATCTAATTAATTGAACAAATCTGAAGCAAAACTAGTTCATCAAAATTAAGCTAAATTAACCAAGGAGCGTACTTAGCTTGGTGTTGGGGCCCTCCACCCTTGCCTTACACACTTGAAGAACTTATCCGCTACTAAAATGCAGTCAATCATCCAAAAAATTGAACAAAAAAAATAAGGTGGAACTTGTTTCTCAAATTAACTCACAAAGTTCAGAAATCTCAATATGAAATTATACAAATTCTTCTTGTTTCAATGGTTTATAAGCTTGGTGTAAATAGATAAATGATTAAAAAAATATGATACAATGACTTTAGGACCCTTATATTATCATAATCCCATCCATATAGGTTTAACTCATCCAATTAGTTACACAAAATCTAGAAAATCCCAAAAACTATTATGTCTACCCTATTTTCTAGGGATTCCTGAAAAACAGGTCATGTTTGACCAACGTTGATCGAGCTTGTTTTAGCTCAGTTTAACCAAACCAATGGATGATTTTTCATCCGTGGTTCCAAATATTTCCAAATCCATTCTTATCTTGTGCCCAGGTGTCCTGAATATATGATTTCCATGAAGAAATTATGAGAATTTTCAGTTATGTCCAAAAGTAATCCTAAAACCCAATTTTACAAAAATATCTAAAAATTGAACAACATAATTTATTTGTTTGAATATGCATAATAAGGTCAAAATAAGGTATATTTGTATGATATAATGTGGAAAATGATGGGAATTAGGTGGATTTTTAATAAGAAAAATTGACCAAAATTGAGGGCCAACATCTCCCCCTTGCTGATCTTCAAGCATGTCCTCATGCTTGCTTTCTCCTCTTTGACCTTCTAAGTGTTGATGTGCCCACTGTACCTGATCCTGTAGTTTCTTGTTGTGCAGCTTGAAGAAGAAAATAAATCCCCTCATACCTTCCTTCTTTATAGATGGTGTAATTTACCTTCTTTATTTCATATTTATATTGTCATGTTTTCTTTCCATGAAGCCATCCAAAAGCTGTTTGGAAATGAGAGTGTTCTTGGTCTCAAGCTTGCTAATATTTTTGGTAAATTATTCATTTTATTTGATTATTTTTTTATTGTTTTTTTTGTAATTTTTTTTTCCTTCTTGAAGTGATTTCTAAAAAAAAATTCACCACTAGCTCTGTTGTCAACTATTCTATTTTCTTGAGATGTTCTTCCTGTTGCAACTCTTTTTCTTCTCCCACAATATCTTTGGTAATTGAGTGTGATGAAGTAGCTCCTATCCATACATGCTCAAAGCAGGAATCCTTCTCTAAAGGATCTTCCTATACATCTATTTCCAGTCTTTCCAATATTTCATTTACATGTTTGGAGGATGTTTAAGGCTCAACTATGTCTACTTCTACATCTTTTTCACTTGGTTCTTCATGTAATTTCCTCCTTGGCTTCCTAGGAATAGACAGGAAGGATCTCTCTTTTTCAATCATGATACTATCTTGTTTCTTCTTATATCTAGTTCCAGGATATAATGGAGAATTCATAATGCTTCTAGTGACATGCAGCTGTTCAAATTTCTCCTTTGTAGTTTGTCCCTCAAGATGATGTTATGCCAAAAAATATCTCTAAATCAACCCCTTGCTCCTTACTTGATGTTCTATAATTATTTTTATGACGCCCTAATGATATACATGTGCTTCTTTTGTTCTAGTTTTATTTTAAACACAATGATTGCAATCACGTTTTTTTAATGTATTGGTCATTTTTCCTATAGAAAGGTCCATCAAAAGTATGCAACATGGGTACTCCTTGGATGAGGAATTAAATTTTTCATCCCATGAGTAATCCCACGCAAAATTTGAGTAAAAACTTTGGGAGATAAGTTGAAAATACGAGTTGAAAAAGTAGTTTTATTATTTTATTATTTTTTAATATTTTTAACCTTTTACTTAAAGGTGAATCATCCCCCATGGTTGACATCACCATCTTGAATCCTATTGGTTCTTATAAATTTTATTTTGGTTGTACATTTTTATTAGGAGGCCCATTTTATACCTCAAAATTCCCCTAATGTTGCATCAGTGGGAGGAGCACTTGCATCTTTACAAGATGGTCCTGAGCATTCGACAATGAGAGTCCCAGGCATGATTCAGGAGGTGCATGAGGAAGAGGAAGCAGATACCAATGCCAGTGCAATAGTAGAGGAGTAGCCATCACCATTACCAGTAGTTGGAGAAGCAATTTCTTTGGTTGGAGGAACTCTTGTATATTCGCAAGATGTTCCCAAGCATCAGCTGATCCAAGGCATGCAAAAATGTCCACCCCATATTATTTCAACAACTCAGATTGAGATTTGTGGGGTCATGCCATCAGGAAAATTGCATGACCAAGGGTTAGAGCACATTGCTTATTTGGAGCAGCAGACTATCACTGCCCAGAGGACCCTTGAATGGTTCAAGGAGAAGATATATAGCTATCCCAGTTTGAATTGTTGAGTTGCACACAACACTTTGTGTTGGAGTGTGGATTTTCTGTGGATGGGATTAGCACAATCCTAATGTAGGTAAGTTACACAATAGCTTTCTAGAACTATAAGTTACTGTCGCATGAGTTGTTGTATTCTATTTACAACAAATATATATTGGCCATTATGCATGCATTGGTCAAATTCTGATAGTTTTTTATTAGCAGTAGATTTTAGGTGAAGACCAACCACCATAGTCTCTGCCATGTTTTTGAGGAGGAGAAACAGTTACAAAAGAGGTAGCAATGGTGGATCAGAACAACATGGGACTATGAGTTCACCATTGTGTATGGAGAGGGCCATGTGAAAATAGATGCACTATCATGGAGATCAGTAGCGTTGTCACTGAGGAGCAATGATGATTTGAGGGCCTAGTTATTATTTGAACATTCTGATGACCACTTCACTTATGAAGCAATGGATGGGTAGATGGTAGATGGTTGACATCATGTAATGGATAACAACTTCCATTATCATGACAGAGCCTTCTTGATGAGTAACTCACAACTCAAACAGAAGTTTCTACAAGCAACATATTCAAAACCTCATAGGTTCTACTGGGCCATTGGAGAGAGGTTCTCATGGAGAGACATCAAGGAGGATGCACTTTTACATATCATGGAGTGCAAAGATTGTCATCAGATTGTGGAGGATGGTATTGTCAACATTGATCTGATGTCAAGGTATGCACATTGCTTCGACATTTTAAAACAATACATCTCTTCACCCATGACCAAATTATCTTTCTAGGATGTCTTCATGCTTCATGGTCTTTCCAAGGCCATATATAGTGATGGGGATAGTTATTGTATGAGAATTTTTTGGCGGGAACTTCTCCATTGGGTGGATACCGAGATGGTGCATGATATGATTCATCACCCACAGTTGGATGGATGGATGGATATGATGAGCAAGTGGTTGAAAAGCTACTTGCAGATCTATGACGCATGGCAGCAGGAAGCATGGTTGTGCTAGATTCTCTTGGGTGAGTATGGCTACCACTCAACATTTCCATGCCTTGCATAGTACTGAGGTGATGCAATAGTAGGAGGCATGGCTGCGTTGGCTAATCTTGGGAGAGTATGGCCAAGAAATTTCATTTTATATGTCCATTGGCATATCATTGTTTCCTTCCTTGCAAAGTAGTGATGAGGTGTAGTAGCTAGAGGCATGGTTGCACTGGTTACTCTTGGGAGTGTATGGCCACCATATGAAATTCCACATGTCAATTGGGATGTCACTATTTTATACTTAGCATGATGATGTGTTATGGAATCAAGAGGCCTTGCTACGTTGGCTTCTCCTGAAGTGGTGTGGCAACAAGAGACATTGTTGCAGTGGCTACTATTGGGAGAATATGGTTCAACATTTCACATCTCAATCCATATGTATCTATTTCCTACTTTGCACAGCGTTGATATGATGCTTAGATCAAGAAAGTCCACCAGGGCCAAGGATTGGAGCATGGAGAAACACAATCTAGTCCATGTAGCATAGGTTGGAGAGATAGTTTATGAGTTGGGACTTTTGACTTGAGGAAGGAACCACTACACTTCACATAACTCATGTAGAGAAGAGGCTCTTTGACAGTAGATGGTTGCCACTTGGGGACTCATTGATGAGGAGAGGCATCTAGCTACCCAACTGGAGGCCATTCTAGACATTCTAGAGAGGAAATTGTGGATTTGTGCATTCATAACTATGAAGATGCCTCTTGGGAGGGAGATGGATTTCTACAACATCCACTTTTGGAATTTCTTGAGGAAAAACAACATTTTTGTGGGGAGGATTGTAATATTCCAAATTTTCCATCAGCTAATTGGAATATCAGATTTCTTGATTTTATTATTTAGTTAAGTAAATAAAATGGTGGAGGGACCCATAAACCCAATAGATGAATAAAATCCACTTCTATAGTGTGAACGTGGGTTAATTGAGTAGTGGAGTATCATTATGGAGTAGTGGAGTAGCATAATAATGAAGAAAGAGTGGAGGTCAAGAGTGCTAATGAGGAAGATGACGGATATAGTGGAGGAATAAATGCAAGATGATGGAGATAGTGGAGAAGCAATTACAAAGATGATGGAGGAAGTGGTGCATTAAATGCACACATGATGGAGGAAGTGGAGAGTAATTGCAGTAGTGATGGAGATCATGGAGGACAACACACTCACTATGGAGGCTAGTGGCCACATGTGCAACCCAGTTATGAGGTGGGCCAAGAGTATGGAAGGCTCACAATCACAAAAGGAAGATGAGGGCAGCAAAGGAAGAGGGTCTGGATTTTTATTGTTAAGTGTCATAAGACATTTCTTTGCACGCTTCAATTGTTTAGCTAAGTCGGTTGTGCTATTTAGCACCGATTGTTCCCGAGAAGGAATCCCACCCTTACCCACTGGGTACTTCAAATGCCTACTTTGGGAAGGTTTTATTGGGTAGTATTCATCATCTAGCAATCAATTCCACATTCAACCACTTTCATTTTCCCTTCCGGCTACAAGAATTATGCATTCCTGGACTAGGGTTTGAGAGTTGTGAGGTTGTTCTCAGTACCTCACCTGAGAAACCTATGGAGGGATCAACCCTTAAAACTATGGATCTATTAGTCTTTTGGGAGTTTCATTATCATATCCGGCATCAGGACATCCAACTATTATCCTATGTAGCAACATTTCCTATAGGAATTACGATATTCTGGAGTGAGGGTTTAAGGAGAAGAGGAAGTTCCAAGAAAATCAGCTTGGAATCCTCTGAGGGATTAATCCTTCACTCCAGGGATCACTTCAGTAGCATGGGATCATCATTTTATTATCTATCAGCAGGATACATCGTCATCCCTCCCATACAGTGTAATATTCCCAAGAATTTGTGCATTCAATAGCTCCATATTCAGTGGAGGAGCTAGATCTCAAGTTTTGAGCTTGGGAATCGGGAGAAGGGACCATCCCTTAAGTTAGTGAGATGAGTAGGTGCTATTGCAGCTGATAGATGAATATTTCATCCCCAAATCATTATTTCTCTTGAGGGAGTGTGTAACTCAACTAACAAGGGTGTAGTGTGCAACCCAAAAAAGGCTGAAATTCCAAACTCAAAATCTGGCCAAACCATTTCTGGTTTTTTCTAGGTTTTCCTTGGTTTTTCAAGTAGAATACTTGGTTTAAATCCTGGATCTTTCTAAGCACTTCAGAAGCCTCATGCACATATATCTTCTTCCCAGCAATAGTAGTTTCCAGCACCAACAGTTTATACTTTCTAGTGATAAGTTTCATTAGTGTATTTCAGCCATCTTGTGGCTTGAGTGCATTCCTCTTGGAGCATTGTGTACTTACATTGTTGTTGATACGTAATGATATGTCTCAGTTGTTTCTGCTAATGTTTTAATGTATTGATGTTATATTCTATTATTTTTGGCATTTTACAGTTTTGCAGTTATATTCTGGTTATTGCCTTGATGGAAATGTTATAAATGTTCTATATTCTTGTCTTTCCCATATTGGGATATTATATTATGACATGATATTGTAAATTATGTTTCAGGTTCCTTCTATAATGTTATTTAGGTCCCTTCTATAATGATATTGTAAATGATGTTTCAGATTCCTTTTGCAATGTTACTCAGGTCCCTTTTGCAATACAGCTGCTTAAACTATTTGCATAGTTTCATTACGAAATTCCCCCTTGCTTATGCTAAGACTTGTCCTCAAGTCCTGTAATTATTAGAGGATTAATTCTGCAAAATCAAATTGAAGTAAAAGTAAAACAAAATAGAGAATTCATATTGACCAAACAAGTTGGTTTTCTGATATGAATTTGATATTGTATTGTGCCAGTTTCCTGGATTTTCGCAACCAAACTCCTTTATTATTATTATTATTATGGAAGTAAGGGAGGCATATGACTATTATGCTACATTATTTCCACGTAATTTTATGTTGATATTATTTTCAAGAAGTCCTCTTTATTTATAGGCTTATTATAGACCTTAAGCCTATGTTCGTTGACTAAAAATGAAATTTTTGCTTCATCAATTGTTTTTATTTTAATTGCTCCATTGTCAAAAATTCTTCTATCTCGTGTGGCCGAAGCTAACAAGTTGTAATATTTTCTTTCAAATTTTAAAACTTGGAGTCAAAAAGTAATGCCCAATCTCCTTTATTAAAACTTGTGTTTTTAATGAACCTGTCATGCCACTTGATTCTTTGTTGTTGCACCAGTGTTGTATGTTTTATTTCTTGATATCTTATTTCAATTAATTCATTCAATTGCATGACTCCTGTTGATGTGCTTCAGATACTTCCAATCCCAATTTTGCTGCAAGAATATATGTATGAATTTGAAATTTAATTGGTAACATAACTTCCTTACCATATACCAACTGGTATGGACTGAATTCAGTTGTGTTCTTCCATGTAATTCTATATGCCCACAATGCATCTCTTAACTTTTTTGGCCAGTCCTTTCAGTTCATTTGCACTATTTTTGTCATGATATTTTCCACGACTTTATTTTTTGACTCTGCTTGTCCATTTTCTTAGGGATGGTACAGATTATATTTTCTGATTTTGATCTTATAAGTTTCTGTAAGATACTTGACAAGTTTGGAGGTGAACTTTGGTACTTGATCTATGACAATTTGTCTCAAAACTCCAAATCTAACAAATATTTCCTCAAAGAGGAATGAGACTATTGTGTCTTCTGTTGCTCTTGCCACTACCTTTGCTTCTACCCACTTTCTAACATAATCTGTACACTCTAGAATGTAATTATTTCTATTTGAACGTGGGTTAATTGGTCCAACAAATTCTAGATCCCATTTCTCAAATGGTTGTATGAGTACTTGTGGCTTTACTTGCATTTCATCTGATACCACAGACCTTCCAGTTCTTTGGCAGTTGTCACATCTTTTAACATAGGCTTTCAAATCCATGAATATTTTTGGCCAGTAGTAGCCAAGTTTTAGCACCTTGTATGTTGTCTGCTCGTCTCCAAAATGGCCACCACATGGCTCTTCTTGACATGCTTTCAAAATATATAGAGTTTCACCTTATCTATCACATTTTCTTATTAATAGATCAGAACTAGTATAAAATAGGTCACCATTGACCCAACTATATCTAGCACTTTCTCTTATTATTTTTATTTTTTGTTTATTGTTGAAATAGGATGGTAATATTCCAGATGATAAATAGTTGGCTACATCTATAAACCATGGGGTTTTAACTGTTATAGAAAATAAATATTCATCTGGAAAATTGTCTGAAACAAGATTTCGATCACTAGGTAAATGAAGACTTGATAGAAAATATGCTACTTGATTGTCTTTACTTCATCGATCTATAATAGCGATGTTAAATTCTTGCATTAATAAGATCCATTTAGTAATTATCCCATTTGTTGTTCCTTTGTTCATTAAGTATCTAATGGTTGAATGATCTGTATGAATGAATAATTGATAACCTATTATATAATGCCTAAACTTGTTAATTGCATGCATAATAGCTAACATTTCTTTTTCTATGACTGTATAGTTCAATTCTATTGGTGTTAAGTTTTTTCTTATGAAGTATATGGCATAATTGAAATAATTTTCCTTCTGTCCAAGTGATTTTCCTATAGCTATATCAGATGCATCAGTGGATATATGAAATGGAAATGACCAGTTTGGTCCTCGGAGAATGGATGCAACTAACAATTTTCCTTTTAATATTACAAATGCATTTTGACAGTTTGTTGTCCATTGGAACTCGACATATTTTTCAAGTAACTTCGATAGAGGTAGAGCTATTTTACTAAAATTCTCAATGAATCTCCTATAATAGCCTGCATATCCCAAAAAATTTCTTACTTATTTTTGTGTTGTTGGTGGCATCAAGTTCATAATGGCTTCTATTTTTGTTGGTTCCACCTTGATTCTTGAAGAAGAAATATGGTGTCCCAATGCTATCCCTTTAGTTAACAACATAAATATTTTTTCATTACAGTGGGATAGGTTTGTCGCTATGCATCTTTTTTAAAAAAATTCAATATTATTCAAACAATCATCAAATGTCCTTCCATATACAGTGAAATCATCCATGTAGACCTTGACACATTCATGAATTATATCAACAAATATTGCAAGGACTGCTCTTTGAAAAGTAGTAGGTGCATTACATAAGCCAAAGGAAAAAACATTATATGCATATGTTCCCCATGGAAAATTAAATTTGGTTTTATCCTGGTGTTGCAATGTTATCTTAATTTGATTTTATCCACTAAATTCATCAATAAAAGAAAATAATTTCTTCCCATCTAATGAATCTATTACTTAGTCAATAAATGGTAACGAGAAATGATCTTTTAATGTGGCTTTATTCATTTCCCTATAGTCTACACATATTCTCCAATTCCATTTTTATTTGGCACCAAAACTAAGGGAGACACCCATTGACTATCATAAATAGGATAGGTGAATCCAACTTGTAACACTTTATAAAATTCCTCTTTCACTATTTCTTTCATCATAGGATTCACTCTTCTTTGTGGTGTTCTCACTGTTTTGATATGATCATAAGTATAGATGTGGTGAATACATGTCTTTGGATGAAGTCCCTAGATGTCTGTGTAATCCCAGGAAAAATATTTTGAATATTTTTGTAACAATGCTATTATCTCTTGTTCTTATGGTGATTGTAAATAATTACAAATATTCAAATTCCTTCTCCGATTGGTTTCAATGGTTTTACTCTATGAATTGGAAATTGGGTTAACAAGAAAAATACTTTCAAATGAATTTTTCAATGATTTAATAGTACATTTTTCCTAAAAGAATTGATTTAAAATATGGCTTGCAACTTCATATTGTGTTATTCTAAGCTGCTCCAAAATATCAGGTTCTGAGACGAAAAGGTCTAATAGATCCTCATTTTCCTCCTCTTCTCTAAAATTAAAGACTTGATTAATATTGAGAACAGATTGAGTTTCTTGTTGTTGTTGTTCATCAATTCATGATAATAAAGAAGGAGATTGTGTTGGAGGATAGAGTGTAACATGTTTCCTTTCATCCCCATGTGCTATGATCATACTTCCTTATCTGCATCCAGTGAAGACATCTGCTGTGGCTAACCATGGTCTGCCTAGAATTAAAGGATGGCCTCCTAAATTTATTTTTGGCTGCAAGATTAGAAAGTCTACAAGATATTCCCATGAATCCAAAGAAACGATGATATCTTCTAATATTCCTTCTAGTACAACTTTAGATCTATCTGCAAGCTCAAAAATTGTAGTAGTAGGTCGAATAATGGGGAATTTCAAGTATTCCATAGTTTTTGTGGTCATACAGTTTATAGTTGCTCCCAAATCTATTAAAGTATTTGGAACTAAAAAATTATTGATCGAAATGGTAACCATAGGGATCCCAGGGTCAACATATTTTTCAATTGTTGTTTTTTTAGACATGATACTAGCCAATTTGCCAATGACCTGGATTGTGGGTGGACCTCTTTTCTTTCTGCCATTTTTCTTAATAAATAACTCATTTATTGTTTTTGCATAAATTGGAATACATTGTATAGCTTTCAACAAAGGAATTTTTACATATTCATTATTCAACTCATCCAAAATATCAAATTCAGGAAGAGACATTGGAATTTTCTACTCTATTAACCTCTCTAGAGAAGGTGGTGTTTGAATCATAATAGCTTTTCCTTTTTTAATTTGATTTCCTAGATGACATTTTTCATTTTTTTCTCCTTGTTTAGTTTGTTCTTCTATGATTGGTGGAAAATATTTGTGTAACACTTTTCAAGACCTTAAGTGGACATCTTGTATGGGAAGAATAGAGCATGTAGAAAAATATGTTTCTTCTTCCACATTGTATGCTGGTTTATCCACTTTGTTACTTGGATTTGATACTGGCTAAGCTATTAATTGAGTTGGTCTAGGTGGAGGTTGATTAGAAGGCAACTGAAACTGTTGAGGTTGAGTTAGTAATGGCGCAATATTTTGTTATGGAAATGGCATTGGATGAGGATGTTGCTGGAATTTTTGGTATTGCAATGGTTGTTGAGGATATGATTGTTGGTATGGCTGTTGATTGCTATTGGTATTATTGAGGATACATTTGTTGAGGTGGCTGGTTTCCATAACTATATCCTCTCCAACCTTGTGCAGGTTGGCTTTGGTATTGTTGAGGAGGCCAAGCCTGCCATGGCATTGGGGTATTACTCGAATTCTAAGGAGGATACTGATAATTCTAGAGGTTCTGTTGAGGGAATTTTTGAGGAATACTTGGTTTCCAAGGTCTCCTTTGTGCCATATAGTAAATATAATATGTCCCTTATACTTCTTCCATTTGTAATTCTTTAAGTTTTGGACAGTTTTTAGTTACATGATTCTTTGAACAAAATCCACACACTTGCATACTATCCAAAGGAAATTCTCTAAGTGGGTGTTTATTCTTACACTTTGGACAAAATATTGATAATATTAGATCTTGTTCTTATTTTTTCTTCTTTTCTTTTAAAACATCAACTTGTGTTCCTAAAGTGCTTAAAAGATCAATTTTAAAATTTTCTAGCAAACTTCCTATTTATGTTCTTGTTACTCCTCCTGTTGCAGAGTTTGAAGCTCTTGATGTGACATATTTTTTCCACTTTTTTCTCTTTCCATAGAATATTTTTGACATATTTCAACAATCTTATCAAATGGTATCGAGATTCAGAGAATGTTGTTTGGATTTTTGTAGATTTTAGAGAAATATTTCCAAGTAATCTTTTAAACTTTCATCTTCTTGTTGTGTCATTCTTAAAATATCTTATTTTGAGTCTCTAACCCTGCAATAGGCCTGAAAGTTTTTGAGAAAAATTATCTTCATGTCATCGCAAGAAGAAATGGTATGTTATCCTAAACCCATAAACAATTTTAGTGTTGTTTCTTTCAAAGTGGCAAGAAAGAGACAAAGTTTATGTGTGTCATCTATGTATCCATAAGTTCGACATAAGATATCAAATTCAAACGTAAATGATTCAGGATGTTCTGTTGACATTCCATAAAAATTGGGCAAAATAGAAGGTGGAATGATTTTCATTTTCATTTCCTCTCCTAGTATTGCTCTTGTCTCTAATATTGGGAAGCCAAAGGTAACTTCCTGTTCATTGTCTTGTTCTATATCATCTTATCTTTTGTTATCATACAGTATTTTTGTTTCTTCCTCTCTTTTTCTCTGTCATTCCTTCTATTGTCTCTCATACTAAAGTGTTTTTTCTAGAGTCATAACTAGTATATTAGATCCTTCTCCTTCTCCAATAATTTCCTTTTCAGTTGTTTGTAGTGTTTCAATATGAGGCTAAATTGGTGTTTCCTCAAATATCTTAGTTCAAGAACTGGTTGCTCTAATTTTTTAGCAATTGGTTTCCTTGTTTATTTTAGTCTTTCTATGAAAGGCGTTTCTTTTGGTGTTTTCTTTATTTTTACCTCCCAGGCTAACAAATTTTTTCTTTCAATAAGAGTCAATCTTTGTCCTGATCTTTGTTTTTCTACTAATTCCTCTATAGTTGGTCTCCCAGCAACTTGTGTAGTTAGTCCCGAAGGTCTTTACCCTATGGATAGTTAAAATTTTGGGGGATTTTGTTTAATGAATATACCTTTATGATCTCTATCTCTAGGCATAAAGAAACATAATTTGAAAGAAAAACTTCTTTTTGGTTTTTGTTTTTGTTGTGTTTTTAATATATATATATATATATATATATATATTATCCTCCTAATTAACTATGTTGATGTATGCTTCCTCTACAATGGCACTGAAAATGTTGGGTCAATTTACTGAGTAAAATAACACAAGTATTTACTTATCTATCTGGGTTTGTAAACTTGGAAGCATGTCCAAAATATATGGATCTCATATGTAGTAAATATTTTTATAAGACAAATTGTTTAAACTAAAGGGAATTCATATTATAAATATAAAACCTAACTAAGTAATTTTTTATTCAATATGTAATGAATGAGGGAAGAGGCTCCTAACTTTGGAGATCCTGTTTGACCTTACCACAATACTAATTTCATGAAGAGATACAAATTAACTGATGGAAAATAGCTTACGATGCATAAATACTAATAGAAGAGGCTCCTAACTAAGGAGGTCCACATTTTCCTTCTTCACAATTACATTCATCATTGTTACTATTGTATTTAAGACTAAAAATTCAGAAAATAGCTTTAAACAAGGAAAGAAAATGAATTATAGTAATTTTTCTTATATCAGATAAAAGGAGAATTTAACTTGAACATTGGTTTTCCCTTTCGTATGAAGATTAGAATTAAACCAAGATTCATTAACAAGCATAACTAAATAAATCAACAAGGAAAAATAAAGATGAATTCTAGTTATTGTTCTTGGATCAGATAGAAGGAGAGTTTAACTTAAACACTTGTTTGTCCCTTCATATTCAGATTAGAAGTAAACCAAGATTCATCAGAAAATATAATAAATCATCATTCATCTAATTAACTGAACAAATCTAAAGCAAAAATAGTTCATGAAAATTAAGCTAAATTAACCAAGAAGTGTACTTAGCTTGGTGTGGGGGCTCTCCACCCTTGCCTTGCACACTTGAAGAACTTATTAGCTACTTCAAACTCAGTTAATCATCCACAAAATTTAACAACAAAAAGGTGGAACTTGTTTCTCAAATTAACTCTCAAAGTTCAAAAATCTCAATATGAAATTATACAAATTCTTCTTGTTTCAATGGTTCATAAGCTTGGTATAAATAGATAAATGATAAAAAAAACTATGCTATAATGTCTCTAATAGCCATATATTATCCCAATACCATCCATATAGGTTGAACTAATCCAATTAGTTACAGAAAATCTGGAAAAAATCCAAAAAGCTACTATTTCTGCCCTATTTTCTAGGGATTCCTAAAAAACAGGTCATGCTTGACCAGCATTGATCGGGCCCATTTTAGCTCAGTTTGACTGAAACAATAGATGATTTTTCCTCTGTGGTTCCAAATATTTCCAAATCCATGCTCATATCATGCCCAGGTGTCCTGCATATATGAATTATATGAAGCAATCACGAGAATTTTTAATTCTATCCAAAAATAATCTTAAAACCCAATTTTTACAAAAATATCTAAAAATTGAAAAAAATAATTTATTTACCTAAATATTCATAACAAGGTCAAAATAATGCATATGTGGATGATATAAAGTGAAAAATTATGGGAATTAGGTGTATTTTTAATAGGAAAATTTGACCAAAATTGAGGGCCAACATGGGGCATCAAACTACCTTGCATGGAAGAAAATAATTGACTTGACACTCACATAAAAAGAAGTAAAGGCATATGTTACTGGGAAATTAATTAATATGAGAAATACAAGGCACAATAACCAACAAAATACAATAAAGGGGAAGTAACGACAGAAAGTATCATAGTGGAATCCATTAAATAATCTCTTGTTCCTTTCAATGAAAATTTGAAGACTTCCAAGGACATGTATGCCAAGCTAGTGAATTTGAACATAGTAAGTACAACAAGAAAATATATTTCGTTGAGGAACAAGTCATATAGAATGAAGAAATAAAAGGATTAGGATGTGGCATCCTTTCTCATGAGAGCCTCTCAACTAAGAGACAACCTAAGAGCACTTGAGGGACCAATTATTAATTCTGGAGTAACCATCTGTGTACTAAATTCATTTCCACCATAATGCAAAAACTTTGCAAAAATAATCTACTCCAAAAAGGATTCAACTCCCTTTGATGATTTGTGGGATCAATCCATATTGGAAGAATCAAGGATGATATTGGATCAGATGGGAATCTCAAGCCTTTCTAGCTCCAGTTAAAAAGCTAAAGAAGGGAAATTTTAGTAAGTCCAACAAGAAATACATGTCCATGGTTCAATGCTTCAAGTGCAATGATTTTGGACACTTTCAGATGAAATATCAAAGCATGTAAAAGAATAAGAGAAATGAAAGGAGTGAATCTCATGTAGTTGAGGTAGTGGGTGAACCTAATAATAAGGAAAGGAAGGAAGAATTGAAGGATATTTAATACTAAGGAAGGTTCAATGACTGTCAGGTTCTTTGTAAAGATTAATATTTCTTTCAGGATAGTATGTTTTGCATAGTATCATAAAAAAACGCATATGATAGTAGCATATCTATAATTTACATGAGTAATTTTCTTTGTTAAAGTCATCTAGATAGATGAATAGATAAACCATTTTTCATATTAATCATGCAGACATTATTTAACATTATGTTAGAGGTATTCATATTTCTTAGGTGGGTCATCACGATCCTGGAAGAACCATCATTATGGAAGGTTATTGAGAGAATAAGTATGACAAGGTTATTAAACATTCCATGTAATGTGGAGTCAATAGTGGTAAAGGGATGAAGGAATGAAATGGGTTAGGATGCAGGCTCTTTGTGAGATATATGAATAGATAGATGATCTAATGAAAGCAGAAGAATGCATGTTGAATATAAAACTTTGGATAAGATTCATATGTACAAGAATCTTACGGAAGAAAATTGGTTATAAAATTGTGCTTCAATATCTATGATGCTGGAGAAAGAATAAAATCGGACTTACTTAAGGATTTATAAAAGATTAATACTTTCTCTAGAAAATATATAATAATGATTAACATCGATTATAGTCTTCGAAAGAAAATTTGTCTCTGAAATAAAATTTGTAACCTAGTAATAAAGTCTGATACTTGGGCACTATGATCCATGATCGAAAAGCCATATAGAGATGGACCATGAGGATGTTGATGGAACGAGAAAGTCATCATGATGAGGTAAGTTTGATTTTCATTATTTTTGTTTATATGGTTAAAATATTAGTGTTTCTACCTCGAAGAATGTTGAATGAATATATGATGGTAGTTGAGGAAAGTTCAATTGTATTGATGAAGGATATTGAGGGAATCTCGATATCAGGTACCTAGAAACTATGAAGTCAAGATATGGACATCTTGGATTAAAAATTTCTCATTGCAAGAATATAACCTAGAGGTAAAAGGAAGATCACTTTCAAGAAGAAGTTATGATCATCTTGATGTTTGGAAAATATCAATGTAATTCCTTCATATTAAAGAGGAAAGTGATGAGTAATAACATTGGCCTAGAACATGTCACAAGTTGAAGAGAAAAGGTGGCTCCATGATAATTTGAAAGAAATAAAGCTTGATAATGTAGAGAAAATAGGGAGCTAGGAAGATATGAAGAACTGGTATCTGATACTCTTATGAAGACAATTTGTAAGGTTTGTGATGATAACTTCCCAGAAAAAAGGGAATTCTAGATACCCTCTCCTTTTGAGCTGGAGTAAAAGGGTCTCCTTTTATAGGAGAAATTTTCTATTCTCAATATTAAAGGATAATAGGGATGTCCTATCCGGTTGACAGGAAGTGATGTTGGACATCATATATTGTTGGAACAGGGTCCACTAAAGCTGCGAATTTTGTACAATTTTGTATATTTCTGGTATTATTTAGTCTAACGTAGGGGTTTTGGGGTGGGTCAAAGCCCCAAATGCATTGTAATTGGTCAAGGGTAGACCAAGAGTCTGAAAACCACAGTTTGCGGACCATTGCAAGCATAGGCTAAGTCGATATAAATAGATCGACATTTTGAGTCTCAAAGTAGGAAAGAATTAAGTCTAATGCTAAGTGTGAATTGTTAGATCTGTTGTTGGGTCATTTGGGTAAGGAATCATGTTGGCTATGTGCGCGGAGATCCTCAGTCTTGCTGTGTGCGGACCCTGCTAGCTGTGTGCGCAGACTATGTTTGGATTGTACTAGGTTTTGGATGCTAATATATGCAGATATAGTTAAAGTATATATGTGTTATCTGATCTAATGTGCTATTGTTGATGCGAACCTTTGGGGATCTATTGTAGCTACGAATATAGTTGTGTTATCTAGTTATGTTGTGAATTTGTCTATGTTATGGTATATCTGTAATTTTTTAATGATTCGTTATGATATTTTGTGTTGATAAATAATGATACACACGTGGATGCGAAGGTATTGAATAGATCTGTGCATGATAAATAGCTCTGTATACTGCGGATTATATTGTTTGCAACCCTGTGAATAGATCTCTCTTGTGCAAAACTCATAGGTTGTGAACGTGGATCTGCTTGACTTACCTACTCTCTCTTAGGGTGCAGAAAGCTAGTTCCTACACCCTCCCATTCTGGTTCGGGTGAGACTTTAGCTTGCGCAAGCAGGTCACTGCCAAAAGGGCCAGTAGTATACGAATTTCTTGGCAAACCTTAACCTCCGAACCTGGTTCAGGACCCCTCGAGCCAAAAAATGGTTCTGTTGTTGGGACCGAGAGAATTTTGAGAGAGATATTGGGTAATGCCAAGAAAACATTGGAGACCTGAGAAGAAATAAATTGGTGGTTTGAAAAACAAGTTTAGGAATTTGTGATGAAAGAGAATCGGAACACAAAGTTGATGGTGGAGAAGTGGAAGTATAAGTACATTTTCACTGATATCTACGAGTATTCTTTGTAACAGTTGGGATTGAGCTTCAGGAGTGGCTGGCAAGGCTTGTAGATATCTGGACGTGTTGGAAGGACGAGCGGGTCACACAGTGGACTCCAAAGTTGATCCATCAATTAGAAAGAATTGATAATGCCATCATTCGTATGGTAGATCACTAGGTGGATAGTGTGTTAGGAGGATTTGTGAAAAAATTTGCAGTCGATCAATTAGTTTCCTATTCAGAGGTAGAGTGGAGTTTCTTCGAAGGGTTCTAAGGTAAGTTCCTGAAAACACTTCACTTATTAATCAAAATTTTCTTGTGTGAAAAAATCATTCTGTGCAGCCATACAAAGTGAATGAGCTCTGATTAGAGTGAGGGTACAAAACAAAGTGGTAAATACTACAGAAGTAATTAATAAGGAGATAGATCTATCTACAACCTAGTAAGGGGTTCATCTATGCATAGCCCTCCAACTACACCATCTTCATGCCATCATAGGGGTAAAAACTTACCCGTACCTCAACCCCCATCATAAGATGGAATGGTCTCGCACATGAAGCTACCTACCTTCAAGGGCATAGGGGATGAAGATATGGATCGGTTCTGGTTCATTGCAGATTCAGTATGGATTGCACAGAATCTGGCCAGCGATGTTGTGAAAAGGGTGCAATTGTCCCTTGCCTTTGAAGGAAGATCCATGCACTGGTATATGGGATACATAACTCAGCATGTGAATGTGACCATTCCAGAGCTTAAGAATTCCATAAAACAGTAGTTTCGGAATCCTAAATCCTACTCTCAAATAGTGAATGACCTAAAATATTTTAGACAAGGACCCTCCGAGTCTATATGGGAGGCTGACCAGCGGCTAAAGAAGGTAATCAGGGAAGGGGAATTTCTGTATGGTGATAGATAACACAAGGAATGGTGCATTTCTATGTTATTGCCTCACCTCCGCAGACCTATGGGTTAGCAAGCCATTGAATCACGGGAGAAATCCTTGGAGATTGCTATGAAGTTGGAAATTGTGCCAAGAGATGATACCCAGTTGAGAGTACAGCAAATCTAAGGGTGGCTGGAGGCGATGCACATGGAGATCCAGAACCTGCGAAAGGATTGAGGGAAAGAAGCTAGCCTAGATGTATGGTGCATACGATTTTGGGTATCTAGGCATACCAAGGATCAGTTCCCACCGCTGGTAGACTATATACAGGTGGGGGGGCCCAGTTCGTTGCTCCCGGGATCAAGTGGACTAGCATTATGGTGTGATAATTGTCACATAGCAAGCATGCATGATACTAACCACTATCCTTGTCTGGGTGCGTATGTCCCAGAATTGAAGTAACAATGGTGAAGTTTTTTCCAATCAATAGGACATGATGACCAGAACTATTGAACTTATGATCTGATGATATAACAAGGAAACCTATATAGGGTGCAATCAGATCACTCTTTTTGAAGATCCCCCTCAGGCATAGGTGGCTCCCCAACTAGGGGCAGGGGAGGGGGCCGAGGTGGAAGCACAAGTAGGGGAAGAGGACAACTAATCTGCTATAACTACAGAGAGGTAGGGCATCTTGTGAGGGATTTCCCGAACCCTGCAAGGAAATCTTGTAGGTACTGTAGATAGCTGGACCATGTGATTTAATACTATCTGATTCTGATCGAAAATATGCAGGAAAAGTAGCAGACACCTACGAAAAATGTACAAATGGTTAAGTTAGAACCTCGAGGAGAAATTTGTGGCATGGCCACTAGGGGAGCTGAGGAGAAAGCTCCAGCTGAGCCACTTATTCGAAATGCAGCCATGAGACAAGAAGGTTTGGACCTACAGAAGGAAAATGAAACCTTTATCGCAGCTTGACAAGACCTTTCTAAAGCTGAGGCATCCACTTCTCAAGCCCAGGCAAACCCTAAAGCAGAGGATGAGGTCAAACCATTTTTGCATGCATGTATGAATTTGTTGTGCAACCAATGAGCCGTAGAAAACCTCCAAGCACTAATAGACAGCTACGCAGAAAGAACTAATCCACCTCTTGAAGTTAAGGATTTGTACAATTTGTACAAGCATAAGAAATGCACTGGTAGGGAAATGCGGCTAACAGTGCAAATTGGTGATTATGAAATGGATCAAGTTATTTTGGACTTCGAATCAGATGCGAATGTACTACCTAAGAAAACATGGCAGCGAATGTGAGAACCTAAGTTGGAATGGTCCACTATCTAGCTACGCATGGCCAATCAATAGAAGATCATACATTTGGGAAGACTGTCAAAGATCGTGGTAGACATTGCAAGAGTTAAGGTCCAAGCTGACTTTGAGGTCATTCAGATTGTAGAAGATACGAACCCCTATCCTGTGCTCCTGGGATTGGACTGGGACATAGATATGGGAGGTGTTATCAATTTGAAGAAAAGGAGCATGGTGTTGAAACATGAAGGTACGAGGGTAATAGTACCATTAGACCCTGCAGAAGGAGAACAGTATACAGAGCCGGTGTGTGAAGAAGAGGATGTTGATCATATTTATAATTTAGTTGTGCTGGATGAATATTGGATCAATCCCATAGCCGATGGAGTAGTTTTCTAGGGTAGGGATAGCGAATGTTTCTCTGACTCCAATAGGGTGATGGAAAATTGGTAGAATTAGTTACATGATCTATCTGCGCTGCGATGTCTTAGGATCACAAATGACTTCCGATGCATCCCTTCAAAGGTAAGAGAACTACCCTACTTTGATGGTCCTAGTAGTATTAAGGAGTTTTTGTGAACATTTGAAGCTGAGGTTTCAAGAGAGTGAAGGCTATGGGACTTTAATATAGCCATGCGCGCAACACCTGTGAGGTGGTGGGACACACATAAGGGGGCGTTCCAATATTGGGAAGAGTGTCAGGATATGATGATCTTGTGATTAGAACCTTCGACCCACTTGTGCGTAAAAACATTCCTTGGCCCAGGAGACCCGCGTGAGAAATTTGTTCTCCTGGATGGAAAAATGGTGTGACCGGACTACAGAAGAATGGGTTCAACTATTTATTCATTCCTTGGGACCAATTCCCATTGCATCGTACTTAGATGCGGAGCTACATAAACAGACCTTCCACTGGGAAACATTAAAGGATGAATTTGTGGGAACATTTAGGTTAGCAGGGGGAACGGAGGTGCTTGACGAAGCTCTGTAGCATATAGATACATTCGTATTTTATGAATCACACCCTTACGCAGCACTTGGGGAACCAACATGGGAAACACAGATGCAAGATATTTTCAACCGCCGCAATATAGCAATAAAAGAATGCGATGAAGATCTGCGCAATCTCTCCATCCCGGAATCGGAGGGGGAGCACGTAGTTGCTGAACCCCCACTATAAACTGTCAATTTTACGAAGCCTCTGAGGCTGTGAGAAGTCAACATTGGCATAGAAGAGAAGTCTAAGTTGGCTAAAATCGGGGATTACTGGGATAATGACACAGTAGGAAAAGTTGCAGAACTTCTCACAGAATATCAGGACTTATTCCTGACGAATTTTTTCAAGCTTAAGGGGATCACAGGGGACCTAGGGGTCATGTGCACCACATTAAAACCAAATGTGCACCCTGTGAAGCAGCTCCCTTATCGGCTGAATCCTAAGTATAAGAAAAAGGTTAAGGAAGAAGTCGATAAAATTCTCACCGCAGGTATTATCAAACCAGTCGAACAGTCGGACTGGGTAAGTCTGATGGTGGTTCAAGAGAAAAATACGAAGAGGGGAATATGAATCTATGTTGACTTGAAAAAATTGAATGATGCCTGGTGCATGATCCCTTTCCCACACCGTTCTCAGATGAAATCCTTAATAACATAGGACGGCAGGAAGCGTACTCATTCACTGAAAAGTTCTCAGGATACCATAAGATCAGAATCACACCTGAAGATCACAACAAAACTAATTTTTCTACTGAATGGGGATCCTTCCAGTATACGGTCATGGTGTTTGGACTTAAGAATGCCCTTGGCATATTTTCACGAGTAGGAGTCGCAGTGTTCAAGGAATTCATACAAAAATTTTTGGAGGTTTATTTTGACGATTAGACTATCTTCGGCTTAGTAAAGAAGCACATTTCGAACCTGTGCATGATGTTAGATGCCTGTAGAAACCGCAATATTTCCCTGAATATCAAGATGTGGATATTGTGTGTACCCTTCGGAATCTTGCTCGGACACATTGTTTGCTGACAGGGGTTGATGGTTGACCCTGCGAAAGTTGCAGTTATCATAAATCTGGCAGTACCTACCACTGAGAAACAACTACATTCGATCCTCAGACATACAAGCTACTACAGGAATTTTATTCAAGGGTACGCGCTGATCACAGCGCCTATGGAAAAGCTACTAAAGAAGGACGTTTCATTTTTTTGGGATGACGAATGTCAGAAGAGCTTCGAGCTACTCAAGGAAAATATGGTCTCTGCCCCTATTCTCATCTTTTCTGATTGGATGAAGGTATTCCATGTTCACGTAGATGCATAAGGAATCGCCCTGGGAACGGTCCTCTCGTAGCTTGGAGATGGAGACATTGATCACCTGGTTGCATTTGCTAGTAGGAAACTCTCTGGTGCAGAGCGCAACTACTCCACCATGGAGTGAGAGGGATTGGCCATGGCTTATGCATTACAGAAGTATCAGCACTATCTTTTAGGAAGGAATTTCAAAATGTTTACAAATCATTCGGCTTTGAAATACCTTGTGAGTAAGCCTATGTTGGGGGGGGGAGGGGAATCTGCTGATGGCTTCCGCTGTTTCAGGAATATAACTTTAAGATCATTGTCAAGCCATGGAAGTTGAATTTTGGGCCGAATCACTTGTGCCGAACTGAGAGTGGTGAGGAACCGACCAACCTGGAAGAAGGATTTCCTAACACACGACTGTTTTATATTAATATAGTTGATGATCACTTCACTGACATCATTTAGTTCCTAACTATAGTCCTGGCACCTGCAGAGTATTTGGTACAACAAAAGAAAGCACTGTTAAACCGTACTGCAGATTTTACCATCATCGCAAGTCATCTATACAAGATGGGGGTTGATGAATTGTTGCGGAGGTACGTCTTAGAGCATGAATGACATGCTATGTTGGTAGAAACCCATGATGGTGTAGCAGGAGGTCACTATTCAGGGAAAACAACGACGCAAAAGATCTTAAGAGCTATACTATGGTGGCCTACCCTGCATAATGACTCTCGCGACTATTGTAAAGCCTATGATACATGCCAACGAACAAGATGGTCATCACGTAGAGATGAAATGCCCCTTCAACCACAAATGGCCCTGTAAGAATTTGACAAATGGGCCATTGATTTTGTAGGACCTATCAACCCACCCAGAAAGAAGACATGTGTGCTTTACATCATAACTGCCACTGATTATGTAACTAGGTGGGCCGAAGTGCAAGAGGTGAAGGATTTCACTACAGATACCACTACGCACTTCATCTTTGAGGAGATTATGACCATATTTAGATGTCCGAAAATCTTGATGAGCGATAGAGCTATGCATTTTGTTAATAAGACAATATAGGCCTTGACAGAAGAATTCTAGATCCATCATGCGAAAAGCACTCCGTATCATCCTTAGGCAAACAGAGTGGTTGAAGATTTTAATAAATTCTTGGAGCACGCACTGACTAAGGTCTATAACGCTAACCGCAACAACTAGGACGTGCACATCCTGTCTATTCTTTGGGCCTACCGAACCACTTGTAAGAAGTTGACAGGGAAACCACTATTTAGGTTGGTCTATGGCAAGGAGACCATTATGCCCATGGAATATATTGTTCCTACCTTGCACATCGTAGCCTTTATGAATATGGCAGATCCTAATATCATGAAGGAGGGTTTAGCATAACTTGTGGCTTTGGAGGAAGATATTTTCATAGCTAATTTCCGTCACCAGGTTCAGAAGGCATGGGATAAGGCATGGCATGATCGATATATTCATCAAAATACCTTTGTGGAGGGAGAATTAGTCCTACCATATGATAGCCATTTTTTGAAACACTCGGGGAAGTTCTAACAACACTAGCTCAGGCCGTATACAGTTAAAGAAATCACAGTTGGCTGAGCTGTTTGGTTAGCCACCCTGCGTGGCAATATTCTACCCGGCTATATCAATGGGATCCGACTCAAAATGTATCGGATAAAATGACTATATGGCCAGAGTAGTTGTATGAAATGGGGTATGACCACCAAGGAAGGTAAGCATGGAAGGTACCATGGTACGCGCAGGAAGCGGCCGTAGAATTGGAAATCGAGAGGGGTGCGTCGGAGGCACATGCATATGTTCAGAATGAAGTAGGTGCGTTGGCCACACAGAAGCATGCTAGGCACATAGGAGTTCTACTGGGATCATAGGGGTGCGCTAGGTGCATAAGAGGTGAAAAAACTAGCCGTTGGAACAATAAAATTGGGTAAAAGGAAAAAGTTATCGTTGAAAGGAGCGGACGACTGGAATTTAATGAGGATATTTTGGCAGGTTTTTTACCTTTTACTTGATGATAAGTTCTGGATAAGGTTTACCAAACCATTGGCTGATTGCAAAGGCTATAAAAGGAGAAGGATAGGTCGAACAAGGGTTCCGTATCACTTGAATAGTTTGTACTTGGCATGTTTGTCCTTGCCAAGTTTGTGCTGCAAAAGTTCCTGTGCCTATTGTGTCCTTTCCACATCTGAGCATCCTACACCCTCTGAAAATACACTAGCTCATTTGGCCCAATTTCCAACGGCCAAAATGTCGCCCTTGTGACACATAAGCGTCCCAAGAGTGACACTTTGAGGCAGGGCAAAATGTTTTTTCTCTTAACGTTGCAATTCTAACACTTCAGTTAAGTGTCGGAAGACCGACACATTTTCTGACATTTCAAGACGTTCGTCGCTCTTCCGACATTACCTACTGAGTGTCATCGTTAGTGTCAGCCTTTGCAGCCTTCCTCCAGTGATCAAACATGCTCTTACAAAGTGATTTTAAGGTGTCAAGATCAAATTTTGTCATTTCAATGAGTCTTCAAGCAAAATTTGGTCACTAGGCATTAGGTCTAGGGTTTGCTTTCACTCCTTCCAAAGTTGTCCAAATGTCGGTCCATGTCACCATTCAGCTGAGTGTACCATCATTCAGAGGGTTTTCATCATCATGTCAAGCTCCATCGAGTCATTTTACACCTTGTTCATGCTTCAGTTGTGTCTAGGTAAGGTCCATTTCCCTCTCCTAGGGTTTTGGAGGTAATTTCTCTTGGATGGTAAAATCATCGAAAATACTTGTATCCTGATGTTCACACACCTTCCCCTATCCTTAATATACCTTATTAAACACTTCCCATCACTGAGATCCCCAAAATTCCTCATTTTTGCACAAACCCTAGTTTCTAGCCAAAACTTGGCAATTTCCTAGGCTAGGCCTGTGTTTTTCCCTTTTGGACCCCTTCCCCTCACTCAATCTCTGTGATTCCACTTCCCCCTACTTCCTAACATCCCTCCCTACTTCCCAAAATTTCCCTAAGAATTTAGAAGCCCCTATCCCCTTCATTTCGCTTCATTTCGACAAAATTCCTTGTTTCACACATCGGGGTAAGTTTCACTCAAAAGAGGTTTCAGAGCAATAAAAGATTAATTTTGGAAAACTGAGAGAGGTTTTTGTCCAAAACATCCCAAGGAAGAAAAACCTCCTTCACGTTTTACACAGGTATCATGGTTTTAGAGAAATGTCAAAAATACCGTTGCCTCAGGAGAATTGAATGCACCTCTGAAGTGACCTTGGGAAAATCAAGATTTCTCCTAGCATGTTTGGCCAAATGACTTGCATGATGAGTCAAATGATAACTAGACAAAAATATCTTTCCAATGAGCTATCATGAGCTCAATTTGGAGTTGAGGAAGACCTTCAAAAGTTGACTGCAACAGCGCTCTGCCTTGAGGCAGCCTCATTCTGCTCATTTTGACTAGTGTTGGGAGATTTGATTTTTGATAGGGTAAATGAAATCCAAATTGCATAATTCCACTTGTGTTGGAAAGTAGACTCCAAGAGCTTTCCAACGAGCTATCACACACCCAATTTGGACACCAGGAAGGCCTCCAAAAGCTTCCTACAAAATGCATTATGTAGCTACTCATAGAAAAGGGCGTGCGACCCACTTGAACGGGTGAGACCCACTTGAGGGTTGCGACCCACTTAAACCAGCGTGCGACCCACTTAAATCAGAACCCAGAAAATTCGTTTTTTGCGCCCAGATTCGATTCTAGTCGACTCCAAAAGCTTCCAAACAGGTTTTAATCATTGCTCATTCGATTTTTAATATGGTTGTGATGTCATTGATGTTGGGGAAACAAGCCATCCTTGGAGAAAATATATGAACCTTTCATTCACATGCAAGTTAATTTTGTAAGGGTTTTGAGATTGTATGGGCAGTTTTATGAAAAATTTGAAAACCTTCGAATGGTGGATATGTTCACACCCTAGCACGTTGTGTATATCATCCTCACGCCCTCAGTTATCATTTTATCACTGCTGCCATCACCATAATATTGCCACTGTCATGGCCATTTGTGTCACTATGGTTATTGTCGTGTTGTCCCTATTCTCCAGTTCATAAAACACAATCCCATGCTTGTTGCTCCTTTGACAAATTTTGGCCATCATTATTAAACTGTACCATACATTTGCATTTGGTATTCATTTGTCAAACTTACTTGTGATCAAAACAGTGATAGTTTTTATGCCATTAAAACAGAGCCATCCTCATTATGATTTTGTTTTCCTGTGGTACTTGGGTGCATGGGTGACATTTATTGGGTTTTGAACAAACATTAAAACTTTGCCTTCACTGCACCTATATCAGCATCCATATTGCAAATATCTTGTTCAAAGCCATGTCAGAGACGGATTCAGTTTATGAGCAAGGATATGAGCAGGACAGTGACTCAACCATTGAGGTTGATGTACTGAGATGGAGCATAGCAGTGCGCCAGTAGTGGTAACATATCAGAGAGGCCACAGAGCTTTGTTTGCAGCATCACGACGAGTACTATCTCCACCCGGGGTGGAAGGGGTCTCGTTGACTTCATCAGCAGCGCGAGTACTATCTCCACATGGCGTGGAAGGGGTCTCGCCTTCTTCATCAGCATAGGTACATTCATAGGATCATGATAGAAACAAAGACATGTTCCGTCATATGAAAAATCATTATTGGGCTCGCATGCATGTCTGCAAAGCGAGAATGAAGATTCTGAAGAGGAGGTTGAGCGAAGCACTAAAACGGCGGAAAAGGCCTGATCCACTCCAGATTTTGGCCGAGGCTTCATTGGATGGGAAAGATACATGATGGAGGGTCTTCGCTCCGAATTTGAACAAATTCGGAGAAAATTTTGTCATTTTGAAATTTTTTTGGTCTAAAAACAGGTTTTTCAGTTAAGCGGGTAGCACGCCCATATGCTCATTTTCTTTTTGGGACACTTGCTGAAGGAAATTTTTGCATTTTTGGATTTTTCATGGTAAGTTATGCATCCTTAGGTATTTCCGAAGCATTTCATCAGATTCTGGATGGCCAAAAAGCTCAAAAACACCATGAAAACCACCTTGCTGCCACCTCTTGCATCAGCAGGAAGTACTTCTGGGAGAATGAAGTTTTAGAGGGTCAACTAAGCTCCAAATTGGGAAATTCCACTTGGGTTGGATAGCCAACATCCAGGGCTTTCCAACGAGCTATCATGAGCTCAATTTGGATGCCGGGAAGTACTTAAAAATCAGGCTGAAAGGCGCGCGACCCACTTAGCTCAGGGGCGCGACCCACTTAAATTTTTGGCTGAATTTTCAACTTCCAGCTCAAAATTTCGGCCAGTTGGGACCAGTTTTGCTTGTGGATGAAATTTTTGGGTTTTCATGATGTAAATAGATGGTTGACATGTAACTTTGGCTTGTTTTTACCTATTCTAGAAGATTCACTCTCAAAAAAGTGAAAATCATGTAAATGAATCAGTTTCCACTCTTTTAGAGGCAAGTTGTTAGCTGCCTAGATTTTAGCTCCTTGATTAGAATTTGTTGGAACTGCTCCTAGAAGGAGGAATTAGACCCCTAGAGGCATGGGAAGGGGTTAGAGTGATCTATATGATGTAATTTCTCAATCATTTTCAGATGTTGGAGAGGTTGGACTCTTGGGAGACTTTTGGCATCATTGTACATATTTTTTCATATTTTGGCTAAGGAAAGATCGGAGGTTTTGCGGCACCTGTTGGGATTCTTGTGGTGTTCTGTTCTTGATGGTGTTTTCTCTATGTTTACTGTAAGTTCTTGATGTTTAATGTATGCCATTTCTCACTCATGCTTCTTAAATTAAATGAATGAGTAGATGAGGTTGAATCCATTGTTCTTGTCACTCTTTGCTTTGAATTCATTAGTTCTATATGTTTCAGATCAAGGTTGTCATCATTCTGATCCATCCACATATCCAATCTAAAGCATCAAGACATTCACCTACCTTGCCGCAACTCGAAATCTGCAAAGGTCTGACCTTATCCCCGGACCCAAAATTTGTTTTTCCCATTTCTCGGCGCATACCAGTAAATCATTTTATCTCTTTACTAGCCTAAAATCAGTTTCCTTTTAAGTCATCTACTTTTATTGTTTCATTTGTCGAGATACGGAGAGAGCCCTCTCCTGTCCCATAAATGAATATGACTGATGATTTGATGTGGCCTTGAGTTTACCCTCGTTTCAACTTTGAGGTAGATTTGAGCGCTAACAATGCGAAACGTTAGCAAGAGTGTCTCTATTCCAACAACACCCTATCATCATTATTCTAGCGTCCTATCACCATTTCTATTCCGACGTGTATGACGTTTTGAAAAGTACATCGTAAGTCTGACGTTGTTGATGTTTATTCGCTCTACCGATAGTTTGTAGAATTCGTCGGAAGTCTAATGCCATATAGACTTCATTGCAAGTCCAACGGTAGGAATACTTCGTCAATTGCCTTTGCTCTTCCGACGTGGCAACTCTTTGTCGCTAGTCCGATGTTTTTGGCTTCTGAAATCGTATGTCCGATGTTTGTGAATTTTAGTCGCTCTACCGACGGTTTGGAGAATGCGTCGGAAGTATGACGCCTTGCATACTTTGTCGCAAGTACGACGGGTGTAAGTGGATAGCAAGCTTCCGAATACCGACAAAAAAAAAACATATATGGAAAAAAAATGGGTGTAGTGTTCCAACTCAAGGAATACCAATGATATCCAAGCATCTCCCCTTCTTTTAATTCCAATAGTCAATTCAATTTATTTTTTCATGGTGTTTCGAAGGGAAATCTAGATATCTCACGCTCGACAGGAATAATTTAGGACCATTTTCGAATTTGATTCTAAAATTTTCATGAAAAATTTAAGTTTCCATTAATAATCTCACTGCAGTTTGGCCCTGTCAAAATATTTTTAATTTCTAATCGAAATAAACTTTCATCATATGGATCAATTTCTCAGAGTCAAACTCTTTCTAGTGCATTGTCAATTATAATTCTATAGTAACATGAAAGAGGCCACTAAAGCCAAACATTCAAAGCTGGACACATGCACTCTACATCTGATGAAAAACATATAGTTGCTAAGAAGGTTTCTGATATAGACACAAACACATCTTTGAAAAGTGTTGTAAACAAGTTCCGATGTGCTTCTTGATGTCTAGACTTAGGAAACACCACACCTTTTTGCAAATTTTAAATCACATTTCAACAAGTTTGTCCAAGAGAAACATAGGTAGGGAAGGCATTAAAGGAGTTATTACAAATAACCAAGGTGAACCCATCTTCAAAAAGGAGACCCCATAAATAATGTGACTATAACTTCAGCCATCAACACTTCACACTCACAGTGAATATCTGGAAACCTGTCCTTCAATTGGTTTCCCAATTCATTAGAAAATCTATTCAGTGTACTCTTTAGCCCTTTTACAACCATCCCAAGCAATTAAATTGGAAATTGGAACATGTGTCGAAATAAAATTCATGATATGATGGAATTATTCAGTCATGTACATGTAATGGATGTAAACCTCTAATTCATGCAATAGTGTTACGAATCAACTTGCCAACTGGAATGTTATTTCTCCAAGAACTGAAAGATCCATCTAAGGCTATTGAGACTCGAGGGAATGAAATTCCAGGTAATGTCAATAGTGGTAATTTTTATTTGTTCATTCCAACCTGCCTACCTGATTCACCTCACTCGAATATCAACATCTGAACATCTTGAACATATAATCTATGTGTAGCAATGAAATCGATTCATCACACCATTTTTTTTTAATACACTCTACAGGTATCCACAAATATTGTTATCGATCTCCAGGGTATCCACAAATCTAATAGAACCCTTTTTGTGATAGCTTAGAAGAATTCTTGGAGATTTGTAAGCTCATTAGGATGAGCCCACAATACCTTTTTGTGATAGCTTAGAAGAAAGATTGCATGTTTGTAGGTTCAACAGGACGAGCCCATAGTACCTTTTTGTGATAACCAAGGAATCCTTACCGTGCCAAAGAATCTAATATTATCCGAGGATACCAAACATACTAAATTCTGTTACAATGGAAAATAAATTCATCTTCTCTAAGCACATCAAACATACTGAAGTCAATTTTCATTTCATCCAACATCTTGGAGAAAATGGAGATGTTGAACTGAAATATTACACAACTTGTAGAATATGGAGAAGTTCAGCTGAATTATTGCACAAGTCAAAACCAAATTGAAAATAATTTCACCATGTCTCATGGCTCATATAAATTTGCAAAATTCAGAGACAAACTCGATCTAGTCTCTCTAAAATGACCATTAAAGGAGGATATTAAAATTTAAATCTAGTTAATAATGGTCATCTACATGATAAACATAGGTAGAACAAGATGATATTTAAGCCATTTATGTTCATGCATCTCAAGGTTATGTGCTTAGAGTTTTTTCATTCCTTCACTATAAAAGTATATGTGCCCCCTTCATTTGATAATCTAGAAATTATTCCTCTTCCAAATTCTCGTGTTTTTGGTTTTGTGTACAATCATTTTTATTATATTGGTATTGAAAAAGACAAATATAATATGTCCAAAAAATAAAATTGCATCCCTAGGCTACAAATTCACTACAATATTCAAGTAAATGTTCACCTATGGTTCATGAGGACCCATCCCTCTTGAAAAAATCCCATATCCACCATTCCAACATTTCAGTGTCTTGAGGAAGCCTATGAAACATCCCCAAAATACCAGGGACTTCATCGAGGACTCAAGGAATTTCTAGCCATCCACAAGGCATTACAAGCATATTTAAGGGACATTCTAAGCAAATTTTGGACACGTTTTGGGAAAATTTTGGGAATATTGGGGGCATGTATCTTCAAATTTGACACTGGACATTGATGGTTGGAGAATAAGATCATTTTCCCACCCACTTCCTTTTATTACACTAAATCTAAATCTATTGTACATGTTGTAGTTCAAAACATGGATTTTGTATGAAGGGTTTCGAATTGGGTTTCAAGCGATTTAATCATTTCCTTTTCAGAAACAACATTATAGCAAGCCAAGCCTCCTTGAAAAAGGAACCGAGAAATGAAACATTTCAAATGACCCTTGTTGTTATAAATTATTTCTCTTGTTCTTCTCTTAGCTGGGGTCATCTTATCTTTCACATATTTTACACATTTTTCCTGGAGTCATTCAAGTCAAGTTCTTCCACCATCCCCACCTCAAGCATTGTGAACCCAATCAGATAGTAGTTACTCATATTGCGCACTAAATGTTCAAATAAATTTCTATTCAATCACCCTCTAAATCTGAATTATGAATATAATCTCTCTACAAATATGAAAGAATTTGTAGAACATATTGACAAGGGAATGCCTTCTAAATTTCAAGATAATATCATTAACAAGAAATATTAGGAAGAAATGTTGTCATAGATATAGTTCTTGTCTCCTGAAAATAGTTACACTTTGATTTCCTAGACCTAAACTACATTCTCCTCATGTCTAGGGTCCAATAATGGAACATCACTTGACACTTTCCTAAGTTTCCATACATACATACATACATACATACATATATATATACATATATATATATATATATATATATATATATATATATATATATATATATATATACATATATATATACATATATACATATATATACATATATACATATATATATATATATATATATATATATATATATATATATATATATTGATGGTGATTTCTAAATTTACAAGTGTGTTCTATCCATCCCGTTGACACGTCCCCCCATCCCCATTGTTCTCGTCTCAAAAACCAGTACAACATAGATGTTCACAAATTTGGCTAATGAAAAATGCCCTCATTGAGAGATGGGCTATTATACCGAGTAAGACACCTTATTTAAGATATTTTTTTCTATCAATATTACTGTTCATGAATCTTGGTAAACAGGTCTAAAATTATATTCATAACTGGCAAGTGAAATCCAACCTAATATATATATATATATAGACACCTTATTTAAGAAATTTTTTTCTGTCAATATTATTGTTTATGAATCTTCGTAAACAAGTCTAAAATTATAATCAGAACTGGCAAGTGAAAGCCCTCCTAATATATATATATATTGATATTGATGGTGATTTGTAAATTTGCAGGTTTGTTCTAGCCATCCTGCTCACACCTCCCCCCATCCCCATTTTTCTCATCTCAAAAGCCAATACAACATGGATGTTCACAAATTTGGCTTCTGAAAAACACCCATAGTGAGAGATCTCAATACTTTAGGTAAATCTCATAATGTCTTCTATTAAATCCCAGTACCAATTCAACTACCAATGAATCAAAACATAGAAAATGGTGTGTACTTTGGGATGAATATATAGTTTGTAATTAGCTGACCCATATCATGTCCATATGAATCCCCAAATACAATTGAAGGAATTTGAATGTAATGTATATCCAACCTAGTGTTGATTGGATTTACTTGGAAATGAAAATCACCTTGGCCTTCTTTGTAGTCATTGTCACCTTGGCAGCCTTTGTATTCACTAAATTTTCACCCCTGCTTTGTTTGTCAAAAGCTGCAAGTTCCTGCTATTGTTCAGAGCAATTAAGTCAAATTTTCCAATCATACTTTTGCAGTCATTATTGGCTTCAATTTTTAATGAAAAAACAATGAGACGCTTAGAATAACACCCTTAAATATATCTACTGCTAAGTATCTCTCTACACTTCTAATGAGCAACTTAATGATTGTTCATGTAAGAAATCTACATAAGCTAAATAAGAGTCATGTTGGAGACCCCTTTAACTGGGTGTAGATAAAACTTAGATAGATCAGAGAACCATTTAAATACATACTCATAAGGCTCATCTTGGCTTCCTCTAGGGTAGCCAGGGCTATAAAATAATTCATGGGTAACCCAAGAAAAAAATAGACATTTCATGCAAAAACCACTTATCACTGTGTGATTTTAACAAGCATTATAGAAGTGATGTCCAAATAAAAGGTGGCAAGTTTGCACTCAATGTTAGTTCGGGTAAATTTGAAAACGTCCTCTCTTAAAGCACACTACCAATTCAACTATGAATTAATAATAAATCAGACGGCAATATGTACTCTTTGATGACTATATAACTATTTAGAGTTTGTAATTAGCTAACTGATATATTTTCCAAATGAATCGACGCCATAGCATAAAATTGAATTAATTTAGCTATAATCACTTTTCCAGTCTTTGTTTTCTTTGAATTTGCACCCTTGATTTCTTTTTCAAAATCCACATAACCAACCATTGATGGAATGGAACTAGGAAAACCTGCAGACTCTTGTTGTTGTTTAGAACAGTCAAATTTTCCCATCATAATTTTGTCTGTCAATATATGCTTCAAATTTTACTCAATAAGCAAAGACACAATGAGAAGACTGTCGTTAAATGCATCCTACTACTAAATATCACTAAATTCTTCTAATAAACAAGACAACTAACTGAATTCTTTTAATAAACAAGACACTTAACTGACTGTCAGATTTAGGGACACTCATATGGCCCAACTTAGCTTCCTCTAAGGCGAAGATGTGGTTAATTAATGGGTAGCCTGAACAAACTACAGGAATCATATGCAAGGATCATAGCTCATTCAAAGAACCTAGTTTCAATAGCCTTAAAGAAGTCATGTCTAAAGAAAAACGGTATGTTTGCACTGAATGTTAATTCAGCTACTTCAAAAATATCTCCTAGTACAGATTCAACTATCAATCAATCAAAAACATAAATTGATAAAAAAAAGACATCGATCTGTAGTTTGGGACGATATCACATGAATACTTGTTTCTAATTAACTAATCAATATCTTCTCCAAATGAATCCACAACATAGCAGATAACTGGGTATTACATTTGAAATATTTGTATGCGTATTCATTGTTGAACATATTTACTCGGAAGTGTATGTTACCTTGGAAGTCTTCGATAATTTTAAAGTTACACCCTTGATTTTTTTGTCAAAATTCTCATACTTATCTACTAATGATGGGAAGGGACTAGCTTCATGTGAAGGTCCCTACCATTTTTGAGAAGGATTCGATCAAATTTGTCCATCGTACTTACGTGTTAATATATGCTTCAATACTTGCTCAACAAACAAAGATACATAAACGATGTCTCCATCACTGGAACATGTCACTGACCTTCATCTTTTGATTATTTGTAACTTTAATCTTCTTCTGTTTCTGGAAATCTTTTTTATTACCACCGAAAGAGAACTCTGGACTCACAAAATTGCAATAAAACTGCATCTTTCAAGGTCAAAAATTGAGAACAATGCTACATTCACTTATGTACAAATTCAGTGAATTTTCAGACCTCATACTAACTACAATAATGGAAAATATCACACCTCAGCAGCTTTCAAATTTTTAGAGACTCTACTATCCTTGTGTATTTTGAAGGTCACACCATTACATTCAACTTCTAGGACTGGATTGTCTACCTCTTGATGTTCTTGCATGACAAGGTCAAGACAAATTTATGCCACATTTATTTTTAAGAAAATTATGTCTATATTACACATAGTAATATGCACAAGATTAGCAAAGAATAAACAATCATATTGTAGCTAAAGCTGCAATAATCTGAATATGTAGAAACATAAACATTTTTGGCATTTATAATAGACAAACTCATGCCAACAATTACTCATGATATTTTATAAGAATATTTAGGAATATTTATCATCATTTTTATGGGGTAAAAATAGACATTTTTCAACTATTATAAAGTATATTTTATTGTTGAAATAAATTTCTGGGTTTTAACCCTAGGGGAAATCAATCGTTTTCCATTGCAAGTAGTTTCTAGGTTGTTGATAACAAAGAGGTAGATAAAATTAAGGGGATCTTGGATAGAAACTGAAGGGATCACCACCTTGAATCTGTTATTACAGGTATCAAGCCAAATCTCGATTTTGAGTAAGAATAAACAATTAAAGATGAGAGGGAAGCGTAATCAGCCATACTCTTAAATCGGCCTCAGACATCCAGCCTATTTCAGCCCTATTCTAGCTTGATTTCACCTTTTTTTTTTACTTGTGTGAGCCCTAAATTATCATGTAAAAAAAATTGGCACTCCAAACTGTGATCCAAGCCCTTGATTGTTTGCAATAAAGCTCATAGTTATTTCGACCCTCCATCTCAGAAGCATTTTTTTTTCAGAGAGAAATTTTGGAGGAATTGATTTGGGAACCTAGTTCAAACAAAGCATTGCATACATCTTGTCAGTCATCTTGGAAAACAAATTCAGTGACATAGGGTTGTAAGGCACAACCATTTGAGGCACATGTCATTATTACTAATATTGTCCATTGGGCTGATCCAAGGGCACAACCTGATACAAAGTACCAATCTGAGGGTCTAATTTGGAGATTTCTAATAGAGCAACTAATGGTAAATATGCATTGTGATTGAAGCCTGTCCTTGAGAATCTTGTCGACAAACTGAGGTAAATCATGTTATAGAAGTAAGATATGGTATACCTTATACAAGTTTGACATTTGACAATGGATTTGAGGGGTATGTCTACGGCCTTCCTATAGGACATGTTGTATAGTGGTGGCCTAAATAGTGTCCTTGTAAAGTTCTGAATCTTATGCTTGTGCTAAAATTCTGAGAAAATTTTTGATAATTTCCAACAACCTTTATCTGAAGAATACAATATTTAAATTAAAGGTTTGAAGATTGCTAAAGCACGAACTTATGATCCCACTAAATTCAGTGTAGTTGTATCTCCAACACTGTCAGTTGTCACAGGTAGAGAAGGCTTTACATCTTCAGAAATAAAAAGGTACTAGTGTATGTGGAGAAGAATGTTAAATATATCAATGAAAATATTTCAAGGGTTTAATTATGAAGCTTATGCTTCTGCTACAATTCTAAGAAAAATTATAATTAACTAACTGTAAGCGAAATACGAATTCACCCCTTCTCATTGTTTCCAACATATAAAATATCAATGAAAAGGACCACAACATATAACTTACTCAAAATATCGTATGCTATGTAGGCATTAAGTATAGCACGTTGTTCAGTTTTCTTTTCAGTAATATAACTCAAACTTTGGTTAGTCTAAACATTCGTAGGAGTAGTGTGTTACATACAGTCACCCTGAACATCATCAGAAACAAGGCAGCTGCAGATAGGACTTATGTTAAAAATAGCTACAAAATTTAACATTTTTACAGTAAAATACAACGGCAACCTATGTAATTGAGTTTAAAATAGGACCCAAAAGAAAAAGGAGAAGTTGATGCCTACTAATAATTTAACAAATGCAGTATAAATTTATCTATGTTCTGAAAAATTATCACTATCAAATAATTTTTCAGTATCTATAGGGAGCACTATTTTCAGTATAACTGTGAGGACTAACCCTTTCTCATTTTCTTTCCATTCTTCTCTCTTCTTCTATGACCGTATGAATGAGGTGTTGTTCAGATTACTTTTCATCTTGGGTAGTCTAAATATCTTGATGTCATCAGGTGACTGAAATAGAATTTTTCCACATTTTCTATAGGGGACCTTGCTTGGAGGTTTACACTACATTTGGAATCAATGTGCCTTTGTGCTTGGGGTGTTCCCATTTGAGGAAATGACTCCCCTCCTTCCTTAGCTGTCCTGAACACCTTTGGACTCATCGAGCATGAAATCAATTAGAGTTAGACAGGTCAATCTTGGGATCTTTTTTTTTTTATTGTACAAATTGTTTTTCTTCTTACATCTTTGAGACTCCTAGAGGATGAAATCAAGTGTAGCTATATGGATCAATATTAGGAGATTTTTGATTTTTTTATTGAATAAATTGGTTTTCTTCTTACATATTTGAGACTCCCATAGCATGAAATCAACTGGACCTAGATATATCAATCATGGGAGCTTTTGATTCTTTGATTGTACAAATTTTATTTTATTCTTAATCATCTCTAGCCTAAATTTAGATTGATCCTCTTCATTACATTGTTCCATGTTTCCCTTAGATATTACACTTGAAAGGTAGTTGATAGTAATACAATTCTTGGAGGAAGATCCTCTCATCCAACTATAGAGGAATGGCCTCCACGAGACCTTTATCCAACTCAACTTCAACACAAATACAAGACACAAAAATTGGCATCCCTTGTGTTTTGCCACTTCAAGTAACTTCCCAAAATCACCATCGATATCCTTTAGAATATCCTTATCCCAAAATATCAACAAAAAAAGGGGATGAAAACCCATAAAAAAAAGATGAGAATTCCTCTACTGGATTGAAGTTTAGAGACCAAGGATTTATATACAGTGAAGCAGTGCCTGGAATCTTGTAAAATAAGGACCTGAGCAAAATATTAAATCCTAATATTCTTCAGATATGAAAAAGAAAGAAAAAACACCTCTTCAAAGTGCAAAACAAGAGAGTTGTCCCTACATATTTGGAGCCCAACAATCTGAGATCCATATATCTACTCCAATCGGACTATGATGCAACCCAGTGAATTTATATATCAATGCTCATCCTATGAGGATTCACACTTTCCATCAAGTTTCTAAGCTCTAGATCAATAGAGATGGGATGATTACCCTCTTCACAAATTGGCTTCTTGGGGGCAGCTTCACAAGGATCAATAAGGCGATTAACAAATTTTCAAGAAATGTATTTGGATGATAAAAATCAAGGTTGGACAAATTAGTATACACATTCTAGACATCCATTAAAAACATACTCTCTATTCGTCAAATACTAATGGTGCCAATTTTAGACTAGATTATTAGCCCAACAAGGATCCCCTCCTTTCCAAAACATCAAAACATTCATTGATTTTTTCCTTAGGTGTAACATTCAAGATATGGATAAGATGGCGGAATTTTATATTGATAATTTAATACTTCTTGCTATGAATGTGTGGGACCCCAACTCTCAGCTAGGTGATGTGAAATTTATTTCATTAGCCTCCTGGATGACCTGTGAAGAGACCATGGTAGAAAAAATCAAAAGAATCATGGAAAAAAAGATATAATAACCTTTTTGGATCATATAATAACTACAAGGCCCCCGCATTACCGCTATTAACCAAATGATTATAGTAGAAGATCGACCGATGACAAATATCTACAAAAACAAAATAGTAGGAAAAACTTCACTTTGAAGATACCTTTAGATTATTGGGAGATGAGAGCCTGCAAGCATGCCAAAGAAGGTGGCATACCTTGCCACACAGTTTGTGAATAAAGGAATATCATTCACCAAAGAGGTTGAGGAGTGTTTTGGATAGAAGAAAGATTAAATAAAGAACAATTAACGAGCCAAAACAGATGTAAATCATTCAAAAATATCTCTCGTTTGATTTAATATTCCACCACAAGGCCGAGAGTAGTAATTTCAGAGAATCAACAGTATTCGTTCAAGTGCTTGTCTTAGGAAGTGGGTCACTACCACTTTATAATAGTCTTTCTCTTGGATAGAAGGGGCTCCAAGGAGACATTCGTTGTCAAAAGTAAACAATTAATGAAGTTGGTTGCTATGGGGTTATTTTTGGCTCCTTAATCCTAATTTCATGCTTCTCTTGCTCAAATGCAAACCCTCTATATTCTAGTGTACATTGTTGTAGGGTAATAATTAATACTCAATAGAGTTGGTGATATATTTGGTTCTACAGTACTTAGTAATAGCTGGTGGTATATAACTTGGTAGTACTCAATGATAAGTGATACTTAGTTGTGCTTGATGGGTACTAGATACTTTTTTGTATGCAAAAGAAATTATTTACCAGTTAGGTTGAGCCTATAAGTTAAATCATAGTGATGTGATGTACCTTTCTCTATTGATATAGATCATAGTGCTAAAGAAGACTTTGCAAATCTTATAGATGGTTGTGGAAAGGATATTGGACTAAAGAATGTTGGAAAAATGTAATCCTTCTATCATTTGATGTGGCATTGCTCCAGGGTAATAATTGATACTCAACAGAGTATCAGACATTAGTGATATGTCACTTAGTAGTACTTGATGGTTGTGATATTTAGTTGTGCTTGATGGGTGCTGGATACTTTTTTGTATGTCAAAGAACTTATTTTATCACCTCAAATTTGATCTACCTACAATGGCACCCTACTCAGTGATAACATAAGGATCCATGATTTATGCATGCATGAATAAGACCAGTCCTTATACTTATTTTTCAACCCAAGTTCAAGCATTGGAACTTGGGATATGATGTCTCTTGTAACATACCCCCATGTCTAATTGTGATTTTTTTTGTTCCTGTTTATGTTTGGGTGATCCACTATTCCTTGAATGGCTTATTTTTTACCATTATTATGTTATTTTTCCAACACCCTTTTGCTAAGGTTGGGCCTAACAGCATTGTTCTATTTGATGTGTTCTATAGATTTGAAACCCGTTTGTTGTATTTACAAGACTGGAAGGTTATGCTTGAAATTCCTCCAAGGGAGTCAACACAAAAGGATTGTAAAGAGGGAAATGAAACCTACAACTATCATTTCATACTGCTACCTCTAAATAAGTCCTATTTTTTTCCTCAAAGGGAGGCCTCTATATGTTTCTATAGCTGCATTCATTTAATACATGGTGCATGTGGGATGAGTCATCAAGTGTATACCCAATTATAAACCATTAAATAGGGTGATTACTCTTGTAGTACATACAAGAGAGGTATTATTATAGAACAAAACCAATAACATGAAAATCTTAATCTCATATCTGAGTGTACACATAATTGACATTCCTATTATGATCTACCATCCTTGAAGCTTTCCTTGTGAAATAAACATCAAAAGCACCATGGAAATGCCAAGTCGCAAAGGAATTAACATGTCCAAGAATCTTACCATATCAAGAATGGAATGTCTTTGTACTAGTTCTTAGCATGGTTACACACACAAGTGATGGAAATATCTCATATAAAGACCAACTATATATGAAAATCACCCAAATTATACCAATTATTCTTCTGCTACCATTACAGTGTGAAAGACCCCATGACTCAACTATCTTTTGCAAAATTTTAAAGGAAAAATGCACAACTAATTTCATTTGGTTAACACAAACACCAAATTTGGATAAGTCCACTAGTTTGGTGATCAATGGGCAATACGTTAGTGATGGTAATAGTGTTGAGACACTAGATGTGAAGTGTAGAGATGGCCATTTCCTTGATATTATAGCAATATATACTTCCCAGTAATTAAAACATGGCTCCATTTCCTTGCTACTGTAGCAAGACACACTGCCCAATAATTAAAACACAACCCCATTTCTTTGTTGTTGTAGCAAGGCAAACTGCCCAGTCATTAAAAGACGACTCCGTTTACTTTCTATTGTAGCAAGAAAAACTTCTGAACAATAAAACATGTCTAAAAATATTTTATAACATCACCTTGTACCCTTTACTAGGGTAAATAAAAATATCAGGTGTATTCATAAAGGATACCTCTAGAAATAATACGTGTCTATTATTTATAATATTATGTCCATTAAAAAATACACCGTGTTTAATGTTAAATTTAGACTAATACTTGACATCATGCCCAAGCATGAATACACCATGGAAGCACCTTGACATCATGCCCAACTGGGATAGCCTATTTCATTTATTATCAGTTTGTATAAATGCTTCTAACAACATAATGCATAACAATATCACACGATGGCTACATAATTAGGAAGCTACAAGTATTTCATACTATCTTAGGTTTCTTTTGGATTTGTAGCTACAATTAATATAACTGAAAAAGTTTAGGTTCTATTAGTATTGGGAGATAGGTCAAATACTGGATTCCAAATTTCTCGGAATCAATTCCTCAACATGCGCTCCACATCACCTTCCACTTCCTCTCCATGTTAGTGCCATGTTAGTGCAATGTTTTCACCATGTCATCATCACATCACCAATGAGCCATGTCATGATGATACACCATCTACCACATAGTTGTTCCACATCATTCTACTTCAATGCCACAACATCATGAACCAAATAACAATGACATGTTATCTTCCATGTGGGTGCTCCACATACCAATTAATATATTATTGTTATTCACTGCAAATTGAGATTGTGATCTTTAAACAGTATAAAAACAGAGATTTTCGGACATCTTCTCTAAGATTTTCAGTGACCTATCTCTGAGGCTTTTCGGTGACAAGACAGAAGTAGTAGGCCTTGACCCATAGGAGGGCACCTACAGGTAGACACAACAACCTTCATCATCAATAGCATAATATGCTCCCATTTCCTTGCTTAGAAAAATGAGAAAACAAGAGCACGTGGAAATTATTACACACACAAACATAAACGTAATTGATATAAATATTGAAGTAATTCAAATAGAAAATATGCAACACTATGGACCTATAACCAATACCAACTTTTTAACGTTATAAACTATATCCTAACTTGAAAATAAATGACAATGATTTTGTTTCGTGTAGTGAATTCTTGGCATTAAAATGAATCGGTAGAGCGACTTTAGATACCTTATGTAGAATAAATAGTTAGTGATGATAGATTGATGTTTGTAGGAAAAATCCAGGCCAATTTTCCATCATAAAGGCATCCTTATTGTTTGGGTTTTTCCCCTAGCCTTCATTGTCAGCCCCCCTAGGCGGGGGTGACAAGTGTCCTATCCATCATTCTATTGGTTGGTGGCTTATCCCCTTCTAGGATGATGAGCGTAAGGAGATAATATAAGATGAAATAAAATAATTTTATTATTGTATAAGTGACCACAAAACTAGGTCAACCTAGCTAAAATTGAGATTGTGATCTTCAAGAAAATTTATCATCATCTGAATTAGGACGAGGTTATCTGTAGATCTCATTATTTTCACTTAGTACAATAAACCTTGTGTTGGGTGAACACTTCAACTTTGCAAGAATGGGCTGAGTGGGGAGATTTGAATCCTGGGTGGAAATCATTTTACGTACATGGAGTAACCCATAGAAAAAACTCAAGGAATCAATGTAATTTGTTAGATCTAGGTCCAAATTTCTAACCTGCACCTTGACCTACAAATGAAGTTTGGAAACTTGACACATATTATAACACCACCATACCAAGTAAATTTGTTGCAATATTAAGAATTTTTAAATAAACTTGTATTTAATCTTTCTTTTTTCTCCATATGAGATATACGATTTCAACTCCAAATAATTGGCATGTTTTTTGGAACTAAAAGACCCAAGGGAGTTTATGACCTAATAGAATAGACTTCTAGAAAATGGTGGTAGGGAGCAACTGGCTGCAAATACTCTAGGTCCACTTGTAGGCTAATATAGTAGATATACAATTACCAGAACCGGGGCGCTCATTCTACTACAAAAGGGGTCATTGGGCTGGGGAACCCACATATATTAAATTTATGTTGTTGGCCAAGAGGAAGGACTTCCAAAATAAATGAGGGGAAGAATGGCTATTTTGACTCGATATTGGCCTCCCAAAATAAATTGAGCCAATGTGGTATATGCCAATTATTCCAATGGTTCTTGTAACTGGAATGTGAGGGAATTAGAACTGGTTGGAGTTCCTTTGTACCAAAATACAACCCAAGGGAATGCGATAAGATGGATACGAAAAAATGGTGGTTATATCACCATAACTAGAACAAGTAAGTATAAAAATAGTATAAAAACAAAAAATGCTTCAATGTTTAAAAGCATGTTTATGTTGGGAAAAATACTGAGAGGGGGGAGTGAATCAGTATTTAGTGCAGATAATAAAAATTTGATATTTTCTTTCTTAAAAACCCATACGCTACTTTCCTGAATTAAACTCGCGTATATACGCGGATATCCTTTACAGAACTCGCGTATATCCAGTGAATTAATTATGCATTTAATTCATGACTTAGATCATTGCATTACTCATTTATCAGATGTTCAGAAAATAGTAAACAGGTGCAGAAAGAACAGAGTAATCATCACACACAAGCAATCACACATGAACACCAGGATTTTTAGGTGGAAACCCAATTTGGGAGAAAACCACCGCTGCCGTCGTCTCAGTCTTCAATCTTTATTATTAAGAAAACTTCTTACAACATGTACTGGCGCAGACTCATACCAGCACGCAGGCACCCACCTGCAGAAGGCTACAACCTTCTCTCGTTTACCAGCCTTTCCTGGAAGGGAGCAACAACCCCCTGCTCTCATTTACCAGCCTCTCCTGGAAGGGAGCTACTACCCCCTGATATTAACACCAGTCTCTCCTGGCAGAAAGCTTCTTTCAGAATAAATGCTTCAACCCTTAGATCCACTGCAGACCACGTTTTATCAATTTTCAAACTGGATCAAACAGCTTCAACACAATCCTTCACTTGTCAGCAAACATCCTTTGCCCATTGCATCACAGAACAGTCAAACCACTGTAACCAGAATATCAGAGATAACCCAGACTTTAGAATAGATATGCAGAATGTCAATCATCTTTGAGCAACCATCAGTTCAAATTACATATGCACTTTTCTTCAAACAGACTCGCGTATATACGCGCTTTTACTAAAGACAACCCGCGTATACATCTGTGCACTTTTCAAAAAAAAACCCTAACAGTCCATACGCTCCTTTGTTTAAACAGATCCGCGTATATACACGTTTTTCATGAAACGAACATGCGTATAGATCTATAAAAGATAAACTTTGCAGAACAGATCAGATCTATGGACTTACCCAGATTTCTTCAATATCTTCAATAGATTTGTGCCAGGTCTTCAATACTTCTTTTCAGATCATCCTAGAGATTCATCATTTCCAGATCTAGAGATTTTGAACCTTCATCATATTCATGGGTGCATCACAGAATCAGATCTATCGATTAAGAACAGAGTTCAACCATACAGATAAACTTCAGAGTGAAGTATTCATTTAAAGCCCAGACACTTGCACACCCTTGCACAATGATTTTCTTCTCCTTATATAGGTTTATCCTTTTTCAATACCATGAGCCAAAACCACATCACTTCCGATGGTATTCCTGGATGGGATCAAATAGACAACCCAGTGCCCAATACAATGGGTCAATACCATGGTAGTAACCCCTGGTTTTACACATTTAGAGAGCAATTGACCATACGCGACTTGTTACGTACTTTTCCACGTACATATGCAACTTCCCTTTACTAAACTCACGTATGCCTTGTGACATACACTTTTCATCATTGTTCTGGCCCATTCTGGAAATTCTTTCTTTTGCACCTTCATCATTAACAAGCTCATCAAGTCAAGAACAACTTCATCAAGTAGGTTTCCATCATCTTCATCAAGTGGGTTGCCATCAAGGACAACACTCTACATCATATTGCCAACAATCTCCCCCTTTGGACTTGATGGCAACCACGATGGTGTTTGATCACCACAACAGATAGATACATTGATTATAATCATTACACAATAACCATGTTACTCTCCCCTTATTCAAACACCATGTCACTATGTCACTCTCCCTCTTTGACATCAAGGGAAAAGGGCGGATCAAAACCAACACAAGGTTTTTCTCCTCATGTAGAAAGAAGAGCGCTCTAGATCTGATGGACACTGAAGTTACCATGCTCCCCCTGAGTTCATGCTGAAAGTTCAAGTTTATTTTTCAATGAAGTACATGACTCTATGACCAAGGACTCATACTTACATCAAAGATCCAACCAAGTGGATTTACATATGAGACTCAAATACCCAACCAAGTGGGCTTACACATTTGATCAAGTCCTTACATGACTGAATATTACAATTTTACATCGTAGGTCTTAAACATGACCTTTTCATCAAATTACAAATATGACCTATTATGACCAATACCAAAAGGATCTCAAGAGAGAGATCATATTACAGAACCATCATAATGCCAACAATGTATTATACTCAGCAACGTTAATGCTCCCCCTGAAAATGTGCATCCAAGCATCTTTTCTATATGACCAAAGCTCCCCCTTTGCTTGTGCATCCTGAACACTTTCAACAGCAAATCATCAAAGCATCTTCACCCAAAATCAGAAAATGAAACAGAAATATAAGAGCTGAAATACCACCAGTGACTCCAAACAGCATCAGAGATACCAAATAGCACTGCAGTTGTGCTGAAAAATGCTGACCCCAAACAAAATTTGCCATCAACCAACCATATGCGGCTTTCTGTGTTTAAACTCGCGTATATACGCGACTGTCTTTCAGGAAACCCACGTATCCAATTTAATCTTTTGAATTTAATCAGATTTGATCTTCTGAGAGGCAGAGACAACACCCATCTTCTGTCTGAGATATTCAAATGCTTCCCTGGGCCGAGGTTTGGTAAATATATCAGCAATTTTTTCCTTGGAGGGAACATACTCCAACTTCACCTTTTGTTCAAGCACTTGTTCACGTATGAAGTGATACTTGATGGGAATGTGCTTGGTCTTCGAATGCATAATAGGATTCTTTGAGATACTGATGACACTTGTATTATCACACATAATGGATATAGGAGGTGAACATTTGATTTGAAAATATTGCAAGGTTTGCATCATCCAAAGGAGTTGAGTGCAACAAGATGCGGCAGCCACATATTCTGCTCCTGCTGTAGATAAAGCAATAGAATTTTTCTTCTTGCTGAACCAAGATACTAATTGGGGCCCCATATAGAATGCACCACCACTAGTGCTTTTTCAATCATCAACATTTCCAACCCAATCTGCATCAGTGTAAGCATGAAGAGTAAGATCAGCATTCTTTGGATACCATAGTCCAAAATCTTGAGTTCCTTGTAGATATTTAAATATTCTTTTGACATCCTGAAGGTGAGACTCTTTTGGATTAGCTTGGAATCGTCCAACAATCCCAACAGCATGCATAATGTCTGGTCTAGTCCCAGTGAGATAAAGTATAATTCCTATCATTGATCTGTATTCTGGTTGATTCACCGTGGGAGAATCATCATGAGAACTGAGATTGCATCTGGTTATCATTGGTGTACTTACAGGTTTGCATTCTTCCATGCCATACTTCTTTAGAATTTTCTTAAGATATTTTGCTTGTGATAGGAATACACCATATGTATTTTGATGCACTTGCAAGCCAAGAAAGAATGTTAGTTCCCCAAGTAAGGACATTTCAAATTCCTGCTGCATGACAGAAGCAAATTTCTGACTCATAGATTCTTCATTACTCCCAAAAATGATATCATCAACATAAACCACCACAATCAATAGTTTATTATTTTCAATTTTTTTGTATAAGTTGCTATCAGCAGACCCCTTTGAAAATCCTTGTTGATGAAGATATTTGTCAAGACGATAATACCATGCCCTTGGAGCTTGTTTGAGACCATATAGAGCCTTTTAAGTCTACAAACAAGATTTTCATCATTTCCCAAAATGAATCCTTCTGGTTGTTCTATATAAACTTCTTCTTCTAGATCACCATTGAGGAATGCAGATTTGACATCCATTTGATAAAATTTGATTTGTTGAAAACTTGAAAAAGCAAGAAACATTCTTATGGCTTCAAGTCTAGCTACAGGAGCAAAAGTTTCTTCAAAGTCTATACCTTCTTGTTGAGTATACCCTTTGCAAACCAGTCTAGCTTTGTTTCTTACAACACCCCCATTCTCATTTAACTTGTTCTTGAAAATCCATTTAGTTCCAATGACATTTTTATCATGTGGTCTTGGTACCAATTCCCAAGTGTCATTCTTTTCAATTTGATCAAGCTCTTCATTCATGGCTTGCTTCCAACATTCATCTTTGCTAGCTTGATTGACATTGTGTGGTTCAATTGTGGATAGAAATGCCAGATGACTAGAAGATCCCACAAGAGTTCTCCTTGTTCGTACACCTGATTCCTTGAATCCCAAAATTTGAGATTCAGGATGATTCTTTTGAACATATCTGGATGGAGCTTTATCAGATACATCATTTTCAGGTTCTTCATTTGATCCATTGTCTATATCATTTATATTTGATGTAGAAGAACATAAGTCACCATCATCTTCTTTTGTTGTTTGTTTTTCTTCTTTAGGAGCTGCAGGAGACTCATCAATAACAACATCAATACACTCAACAATCTTTCGAAGCCTTTTATTGTAACATTTGTATGCTTTGCTTGTAGATGAGTAACCAAGAAATATCCCTTCATCTGATCTAGGTTCAAACTTGCCAAGCTTTTCATCATTATTTTTGATAAAGCATTTACTTCCAAAAACTCTAAAATGCTTCACAGAGGGAGAATTACCATACCAAAGTTCATATGGAGTTTTGTCACTATTTACACGAACATGTGCCTTGTTGAGAATGTTTACCGCTATATGTGCTGCTTCTCCCCAAAATGTGTCAGGTGTTCCAGAATCATCAAGCATAGCTCTAGCCATTTGTTGAACTGTTCTATTCATTCTTTCTGCTATGCCATTTTGTTGTGGAGTGCCAGCTACAAAGAACTGTCTTTTTATGCCATGTTGTTCACAAAATTCAAGGAATTCATTTGATGTATATTCTCCTCCTCGATTAGATCTAAGAGACTTGATTTTTAGATCTAATTCATTCTCCACCAGTGCTTTGAAGATCTGAAATTTTTCAAATGCTTCATCTTTGTGTTTAATCAACCCAATCCAACACATTCCAGAGAAATCATCAATAAATAAGATATAGTATTCTTCACCACGTGGTGACTTTTTCCTCATAGGTCCACATATGTCAGTATGAATGAGTTCAAGAGGCCTACTTGATGAACCTTCCTTGGCATTAAAATGTACTCTGGTCTGTTTACCGAATTGGCAAGATTTGCATATGATACTCTCTGGTAGAGTAATATTGGGAAGACCACGAACAGCTTTAAGTCTGCTTGTTTTGTTGATTTGAGAGAAGCTCAAATGCCCCAACCTTCTATGCCATAGCCAGTTTTCTGAAGATTTACTCAAGTAGCATTTTTCTTTGCAGTTCTTCAATACATATAGGTTACTTGGAGTTCTTTTTCCTTTTATGATTGTTTTACCTGTATCAAGATCACGAACCACACATTCTTTTGAACTAAAGACAACTTCAGTTCCTTGATCACACATTTGACTTACACTCAACAGGTTATGCCTTAATCCATCCACATACATGACATCATTAGCCTTCACCTTTTCTTTTAGAAACACAGACCCTTTTCCTTTAATTACAGCAGGAGTATCATTTCCAAAAGTAACTTTATTTTCCTTTTCTAGTGTACTATATGCACGAAGTTTGGTTTTGTCACCTGTCATGTGTCTTGAGCATCCGCTATCAATGTACCATTGATTTTCTTCACCTTCTGCAAATAACACTATGCCACAATTTTCAACCTGTAATTCCTTCTTTTTCCATACTTTGGAACTTGAAGGAAAATGCTCTTTTGGCTGAACTTTGCTCCTGCATTCAGATTCTTCATGCCCAAAGTTATTGCAATATGCACATTCAACTTCCTTTAGAAGAGGAGAAAAGTTGTTATAGGTATTCTTCTTTGTTTCAACATCAATCCTTTTCTTTCTTGCTTCTCTAGTCATGATGGTTTTATATGCAACACATTGAACAACTTTATGACCAAAATTGTGACAAGAGAAACATTGTCCATTGAAGAAGAAATTTCTGCGATCATGAAATCTTCTACTTGAATTTACCTATTGGTTGGTGTGTTTTTGAGAAATATTCCTGTTAGTGTTCTTTGAAATGAGATGATCATGCTTTACCTGTAATGAATCTTGCTGAGTGGAAGAATGTAGTAGACCAGTTGTAGCTGCTTTTAGATAATTTGGAGCTGAATTCTGAGAAGATTCTCCGGTATATCCAAGACCCGTCTTTATAAGAGGAGAACGTTGTACTTTGATAATCTCATCTAAGGTTTCAGATCCTTTAGTAAATCTAAGATTCAGAGTCTTTAATTTCTCAAATTCTTTTCTTTGACTTACCACTTCACATTCTAATTTCTCAATGTGTTTCTTCGCTTCTTCAACCTACTTTTCCAGAGTATCTATGGTTATTTTCTTCTCTTCTAAGAGAATTTTGCATTCTTCTAAGCGAATTTTGAGTTGATTGTTTTCTTCAAGAAAATCATTGTCCTCTAGAGCATCCACAAATGTATCCTTTTCATCTTTAGATTCAAATGCCATGAGAAGTCTAAGATCTTGTTCACATTCTTCCTCATTATCAGAGAACCCATCACTGTCTTCATGAGTGTAGTAACTTTTCTTAGTGCTAGACTGGTGCTTATTCCTTCTTGCTACTTCCTTCCCTTTTGCAGATGTTTCTTTATAAGGACACTTAGCAGCATAATGACCAACTCTTCCACAATCAAAACATTTGAAAGGAAGCTTACCTCTGAACCGTCCTATGCCAAGCTAAAGTTTCTTTACAAAATTTACCTCATCTTCTTCTGAGATATATCTTGATCCTTCTGCTTCTTGTACTTTCTTCCCTTTTGTAGAAGCTCTAAAGACGGCTTCTTTGACTTCAGATGGTCCTCCTCTTCTCATTTCATAAGCAGTTAGTATGCCATGGAGTTGTACGACAGTAAGATTTTGAAGATCCTGTTTTTCTTCAAGAGCAGAAACTTTTGACTCAAATTTTTCCGTTAGTGATCTTAAGATTTTCTCAACCAAAGTAGATTCTGCTATTGTTTCTCCCATGTTTCTCATACGATTTAGAATATCATCAAGACGTAAAAAGAAACTACCAACACTCTCATCATTATGCATCTTCAAAGTTTCATATTCAATTCTGAGAGTTTGGAGCTTTGTACTTTTAACCTTTGCATCTCCTTCATAACTTAGGATGATTTTGTCCCATATTTCCTTTGCTGTGTTCAGCTGCATAACCTTGACAAATTCTGATTCAGTTAGACTTCCCAATAGTGCATTGACCGCCTTTGCATTTGTTTCATAATTCTTCTTTTCTGTCGGATCCGTTGGTACTGCGGTTGGATATTGATATCCTTGTTCAACAATGGCCCATACATCTTCTCCCATAGACTAAAGATAGGATCTCATCCTTATTTTCCAGAAGATTAAATTGCTTCCATTAAAGAGTGGAGTCTTGATGGATGATGTTCCATCTTGATTGCTCATCTTGCTTGATCTTCCTTCTAGCGACTAAGCTTTTTCAGAAGGACCTGCTCTGATACCAATTGTTGGGAAAAATACTGAGGGGGGGGGGGGTGAATCAGTATTCAGTGCAGACAATAAAACTTTGATATTTTCTTTCTTAAAAACCCATACGCTACTTTCTTGAATTAAACTTGCGTAGATACACGGATATCCTTTACAGAGCTCGCGTATATCCAGTGAATTAATTATGCATTTAATTCATGACTTAGATCATTGCATTACTCATTTATCAGATGTTCAGAAAATAGTAAACAGGTGCAGAAAGAACAGAGTAATCATCACACACAATCAATCACACATGAACACCAGGATTTTTAGGTGGAAACCCAATTTGGGAGAAAACCACCGCTGCCGTTGTCTCAGTCTTCAATCTTTATTATTAAGAAAACTTCTTACAACATGTATTGGCGCAGACTCATACCAGCACGCAGGCACCCACCTGCAGAAGGCTACAACCTTCCCTCGTTTACCAGCCTCTCCTGGAAGGGAGCAACAACCCCCTGCTCTCGTTTACCAGCCTCTCCTGGAAGGGAGTTACTACCCCCTGATATTAACACCAGCCTCTCCTGCCAGAAGGCTTCTACTTTCAGACTGAAGGCTTCAACCCTCAGATCCACTGCATACCACGTTTCATCAATTTTCAAACTAGATCAAAACAGCTTCAACACAATCCTTCACTTATCAGCAAATGTCTTTTTCCCAGAGCATCAAACAGAACAACGAAACCACTGTAATCATAATATCAGAGATAACCCAGACTTCATAATAGATATGCAGAATCTCAATCAGCTTTGAGCAACCATCAGTTCAAATTGCATACGCGCTTTTCTTCAAACAGACTCGCGTGTATACGCGCTTTTAATAAAGGCAACCCGCGTATACATCTGTGCACTTTTCAGAAAAGCCCTAACAGTCCATACGCTCCTTTGTTTAAACAGATCCGCGTATATACGCGCTTTTCATGAAACGAACATGCGTATAGATCTATAAAAGAAAAACTTTGCAGAAAAGATCAGATCTATGGACTTACCCAGATTTCTTCAATATCTTCAATAGATTTGCGCCAGGTCTTCAATACTTCTTTTCAGATCATCCTAGAGATTCATCATTTCCAGATCTAGAGATTTTGAACCTTCATCATATTCATGGGTGCATCACAGATTCAGATCTATCGATTAAGAACAAAGTTAAACCATACAGATAAACTTCAGAGTGAAGTATTCATTTAAAGCCCAGACACTTGCACACCCTTGCACAATGATTTTCTTCTCCTTATATAGGTTTATCCTTTTTCAATACCATGAGCCAAAACCACATCACTTCCGATGGTATTCCTGGACAGGATCTAATAGACAACCCAACGCTCAATACAATGGGTCAATACCATGGTAGTAACCCCTGGTTTTACACATTTAGAGCGAACGGATTCACACGCGACTTGTCAATGCACTTTCATGCGTATACACGCGATTCTTTACTAAATCGCAGATGCCCTAGACATACACTTTTCATCATTGTTCCCGCCTCTATTCTGAAATTCTTTCTTCAGACCTTCATCATTAACAAGCTCATCAAGTCAAGAACAACTTCATCAAGTAGGTTGCCATCATCTTCATCAAGTGGGTTGCCATCAAGGACAACACTCTGCATCATATTGCCAACAATCTCCCCCTTTGGACTTGATGGCAACCACGATGGTGTTTGATCACCACAACAGATACATTGATTATAATAATTACACAATAACCATGTTACTCTCTCCTTATTCAAACATCATGTCACTATGTCACTCTCTTCCTTTGACATCAAGGGCAAAGGGCGGATCAAAACCAACACAAGGTTTTTCTCCTCATGTAGAAAGAAGAGCGTTGTAGATCTGATGGACACTGAAGTTACCATGCTCCCCCTGAGTTCATGCTGAAAGTTAAAACATATTTTTCAATGAAGTACATGACTCTATGACCAAAGACTCATACTTACATCGAAGATCCAACCAAGTGGATTTACATATGAGACTCAAATACCCAACCAAGTGGGCTTACACATTTGATAAAGTCCTTACATGACTGAATATTACAATTTTACATCATAGGTCTTAAACATGACCTTTTCATTAAATTACAAATATGACCTATTATGACCAATACCAAAAGGATCTCAAGAGAGAGATCATATTACAGAACCAGCATAATGCCAACAATGTATTATACTCAGCAAGGCTAATGCTCCCCCTGAAGATGTGCATCCAAGCATCTTTTCTATATGACCAAAGCTCCCCCTTTGCTTGTGCATCCTGAACACTTTCAACAGCAAATCATCAAGGCATCTTCACCCAAAATTAGAGAATGAAACAGAAATATAAGAGCTGAAATACCACCAGTGACTCCAAAAAGCATCAGAGATACCAAACAGCACTGCAGCTATGCTGAAAAATGCTGACCCCAAACAAAATTTGCCATCAACCAACCATACGCGGCTTTCTGTGTTTAAACTCGCGTATATACGCGATTGTCTTTTAGGAAACCCGCGTATCCAATTTAATATTCTGAATTTAATCAGATATGATCTTCTGAGAGGCAGAGACAACACCCAACTTCTGTCTGAGATATTCGAACGCTTCCCTGGGCAGAGGTTTGGTAAATATATCAGTAATTTGTTCCTTGGAGGGAACATACTCCAACTTCACCTTTTTTTCAAGCACTTGTTCACGTAGGAAGTGATACTTGATGGGAATGTGCTTGGTCTTCGAATGCATAACAGGATTCTTTGAGATAATGATGGCGCTTGTATTATCACACATAATGGAGATAGGAGGTGAACATTTGATTTGAAAGTCTTGTAAAGTTTGCATCATCCAAAGAAGTTGAGTGCAACATGATGCGGTAGCTACATATTCTGCTTCTGCTGTAGATAAAGCAATAGATTTTTGCTTCTTGCTGAACCAAGATACCAACCGGGGCCCCATATAGAATGCACCACCACTAGTGCTTTTCCGACCATCAACATTTCCAGCCCAATATGCATTAGTGTAAGCATGAAGAGTAAGATCAGCATTATTTGGATACCATAGTCCAAAGTCTTGAGTTCCTTGTAGATATTTGAATATTATTTTGACAGCTTGAAGGTGAGACTCTTTTGGATTAGCTTGGAATCGTCCAACAATCCCAACTGCATGCATAATGTCCGATCTAGTCCCAGTGAGATAGAGTAGACTTCCTATCATAGATCTGTATTCTGGTTGATTCACCGTGGGAGACTCATCATGAGAACTGAGATTACATCCGGTTATCATTGGTGTACTCACAGGTTTGCACTCTTCCATGCCATACTTCTTCAGAATTCTTAAGGTATTTTGCTTGTGATAAGAATATACCATCTTCAGTTTGATGCACTTGCAAGCCAAGAAAGAATTTTAGTTCCCCAAGTAAGGACATTTCAAATTCTTGCTGCATGACAGAAGAAAATTTCTGACTCATAGATTCTTCATTACTTCCAAAAATTATTTCATCAACATATACAACCACAATCAATAGTTTATCATTCTCAGTTTTTGTGTATAAGTTGCTATCAGCAGACCCCTTTGAAAATCCTTGTTGATGAAGATATTTTTCAAGACGATAATACCATGCCCTTGGAGCTTGTTTGAGACCATATAGAGCCTTTTTAAGTCTACAAACAAGAATTTCATCATTTCCCAAAATGAATCCTTCTGGTTGTTCTATATAAACTTCTTCTTCTAGATCACCATTGAGGAATGCAGATTTGACATCCATTTGATAAACTTTGATTTGTTGAAAACTTGAAAAAGCAAGAAACATTCTTATGGCTTCAAGTCTAGCTACAGGAGCAAAAGTTTCTTCAATGTCTATACCTTCTTGTTGAGTATACCCTTTGCAAACTAGTCTAGCTTTGTTTCTTATAATGTCCCCATTCTCATTTAACTTGTTCTTGAATATCCATTTGGTTCCAATGGCATTTTTGTCATGTGGTCTTGGTACCAATTCCCAAGTGTGATTCTTTTCAATTTGATCAAGCTCTTCATTCATGGCTTGAATCCAACATTCATCTTTGCTAGCTTGATTGACATTGTGTGGTTCAATCGTGGATAGAAATGCCAGATAGCTAGAAGATCCCACAAGAGTCCTCCTTGTTTGTACACCTAATTCCTTGTCTCCCAAAATTTGAGATTCAGGATGATTCTTTTGAACATATCTAGATGGAGCCTTTTCAGATAAATCATCTTCAGGTTCTTCATTGGATCCACTGTCTATATCATTTCTATTTGATGTAGAAGGACAAAATTCACCATCATCTTCTTCTGTTGTTTGTTTTTCTTCTTTAGGAGCTGCAGGAGACTCATCAATAACAACATCAATACATTCAACAATCTTTCGAAGCCTTTTATTGTAACATTTGTATGCTTTGCTTGTAGATGAGTAACCAAGAAATATCCCTTCATCCGATCTAGGTTCAAACTTGCCAAGCTTTTCATCATTATTTTTGATAAAGCATTTACTTCCAAAAACTCTAAAATGCTTCACAGAGGGAGAATTACCATACCGGAGTTCATATGGAGTTTTGTCACTATTTACCCGAACATGAGCCTTGTTGAGAATGTTAGCTGCTGTATGTGCTGCTTCACCCCAGAACATGTCAGGAGTTCTAGAATCATCGAGCATAGCTCTAGCCATTTTTTGAATTGTTCTATTCATTCTTTCTGCTACGCCATTTTGTTGTGGAGTACCTGCTACAGAGAATTGTCTTTTTATGCCATGTTGTTCAAAAAATTCAAAGAATTCATTTGATGTATATTCTCCTCCTCGATCGCATCTAAGACACTTGATTTTTAGATCTAATTCATTTTTAACTAATGCTTTGAAGATCTGAAATTTTTCAAATGCTTCATCTTTGTGTTTAATGAGCCCGATCCAACACATTCTAGAGTAATCATCAATAAATAAGATATAGTATTCTTTCCCACGTGGTGAATTTTTCCTCATAGGTCCACATATGTCAGTATGAATGAGTTCAAGAGGCTCACTTGATGATCCTTCTTTGGCATTAAATCGTACTCTGGTCTGCTTACCGAATTGACAAGATTTGCATATGATACTTTCTGGTAGATTAATATTGGGAAGACCACGAACAACTTGAAGTCTGCTTGCTTTGTTGATTTGAGAGAAGCTTAGATGCCCCAGCCTTCTATGCCATAGCCAATTTTCTGAAGATTTTCTCAGGTAACATTGATCTTTGCAGTTCTTTAATACATATAGGTTGCTTGGAGTTCTTTTCCCTTTTATAATAGTTCTACCTGTATCCAGATCACGAACCACACATTCTTTTGAACTGAAGACAACTTCTGTACCTTGATCACACATTTGACTTACACTCAACAGGTTATGCCTTAATCCATCCACATACATGACATCATTAGCCTTCACCTTTTCTTTTAGAAACACAGACCCTTTTCCTTTAATTACAGCAGGAGTATCATTTCCAAAAGTAACTTTCCTTTCCTTTTCTAGAGCACTATATGCAAGAAGTTTGTGTTTGTCACCTGTCATGTGTCTTGAGCATCCACTATCAATGTACCATTGATTTTATTCACCTTCTGCAAATAACGCTATGCCACAATTTTCAACCTGTAGTTCCTTCTTTTTCCATACTTTGGAACTTGAAGGAAAATTCTCTTTTGGCTGAATTTTGCTCCTGCATTCAGATTCTTCATGCCCAAAGTTATTGCAATATGCACATTCAACTTCCTTTAGAAGAGGAGAAAAGTTGTTATAGGTATTCTTCTTTGTTTCAACATCAATCCTTTTCTTTCTTGCTTCCCTAGTCATGATGGTTTTATATGCAACACATTGAACAACTTTATGACCAAAATTGTGAAATGAGAAACATTGTCCATTGAAGAAGAAATTTCTGCGATCACGAAATCTTCTACTTGAATTTACCTGTTGATTGGTGTGTCTTTGAGAAATATTCCTGTTAGCGTTCTTTGAATTGAGATGATCATGCTTTACCTGTAATGATTCTTGCTGAGTGGCAGAATGTTGTAAACCAGTTGTAGCTGCTTTTAGATAATTTGAAGCTGAAGCTTGAGAAGATTCTCCGGTATATCCAAGACCTGTCTTTATAAGAGGAGAACGCTGTACCTTGATAATCTCATCTAAGGTTTCAGATCCTTTAGCAAATCTAAGATTCAGAGTCTTTACTTTCTCAAATTATTTTCTTTGATTTACCACTTCACATTCTAATTTTTCAATGTGTTTCTTTGCTTCTTCAAACTGCTTTTCCATAGTCTCTATGGTTATTCTCCTTTCTTCTAAGAGAATTTTACATTCTTCTAAGCGAATTTTGAGTTGATTGTTTTCTTCAAGAAAATCATTATCCTCTAGAGCATCCACAAAAGTATCCTTTTCATCTTTAGATTCAAATGCCATGAGAAGTCTAAGATCTTGTTCACATTCTTCCTCACTATCAGAGAACCCATCACTGTCTTCATGAGTGTAGTAACTTTTCCTAGTGCTAGACCGGTGCTTATTCCTTTTTTCTACTTCCTTCCCTTTTACAGATGTTTCTTTATAAGGACACTTAGCAGCATAATGACAAACTCTTCCATAATCAAAAAATTTGAAAGGAAGCTTACCTCTGAACCGTCCTGTGCCAAGTTGAAGTTTCTTTACAAAATTTACCTCATCTTCTTCTGAGATATATCCTGATCCTTCTGCTTCTTGTACTTCATTCCCTTTTGTAGAAGCTCTAAAGACAGTTTCTTTGACTTCAGATGATCCTCCTCTTCTCATTTCATAAGCAGTTAGTATGCCATGGAGTTGTACGACTGTAAGATTTTGAAGATCCTGTTTTTCTTCAAGAGAAGAAACTTTTGACTCAAATTTTTCCGTTAGTGATCTTAAGATTTTCTCAACCAAAGTAGATTCTGCTAGTGTTTCTCCCATGTTTCTCATACGATTTACAATATCATCAAGACGTAAAAAGAAACTAGCAACACTCTCATCATTATGCATCTTCAAATTTTCATATTCAATTTTGAGAGTTTGGAGTTTTGCACTTTTTATCTTTGCATCTCCTTCATAACTTAGAATGATTTTGTCCCATATTGCCTTTGTTGTATTTAGCTGCATAACCTTGAAAAATTTTGATTCAGTTAGACTTCCCAATAGTGCATTGACTACCTTTGCATTTGTTTCAT